>JAQYXR010000964.1:0-47020 GCA_030545055.2 Neoaliturus tenellus
TTATTTTAGTGACCTTTCACAACAATAATAAGAAGTGGTTTTATTGTATATAAAAAAATTTAGTTTTTATACAGTTTTTAAAGTTATATATATTTTTTATGAAATTTTATACATAATAGAAGCTGTAAAATTGAAACCATAAGAGATCATTCGATTCTGATTCGTACTATTGCTTAGCAACCTGCCATGGTCATTTGTACCAATTTTTTGAAGATCTATTAAAAAATAAAGGGAATAATCGTACCGAAGTATCAAAAATTAAGTTTTTCGGAAAACGGCAAAAAACCAAAACCTATAAATTAGCCTTTTTAAGGCCAAGGACGAAAGATTCATCGTCCTGAGATAGCTTTTAAGCATTCAGCATTAACCCGACAATTAAGGCCGAAGATTGCTTTCATCGTTTCTGAGATAGCAATTGTAGCGCGGCATCGTAGTTCCAGTTTTCTCTCCTGCAGCGCTAGCGGCTCAACAAGACAATTGGAGCGCCTCGACCACCAGCCTCGGTGGATCAGTTGGTTAAGGCGTTACCTTTCTGGCCAGAAGGTAGCGCCTGGGGCGGGTTCGAATCCCGCCCGGTTCACCGAAAAAAAATTAATACAGTAGTAATATTAAATAATTAATTAATAATTAATTTTAATATTAATATTAAAATTAATAGTAGTAAAATTAATACATTTTTTAAGTCGAATCAATTAAAAACACATTTTCATGACACATCCAATTTGGTGATACCATGTCAAGGTGCCAAGTTTGAAAAAAAAGTTGCAAAAAAAAGATAAAAAGTTGCCTGATATAGTCAGAGGCCATGAGCACCACAAAATTTATACTTGATCATGCTACTGAAATTGAATATTTTAAAAGTAAAAATGAAATTGATACATAAAAATTATAAAATTTGACATCATAAAATTATAAAAATTTTACTTGTTTTAAAAAAGCTTTTGATTTAAAAAAATTATCCTTAATAAATGGCTGATTACAAAAAATATGTAAATGATATTGAAAGAGCTGAATACAAAAACTTCTATCCATTATCTCAATTACATTTAAATGAACCTAATAAAAAAATTGAATTTAATATAGATTTTGGAGATGGATTTTGTACTTCTAAATTTCAATTTTATATATCTGGTAAATTGACTAAATCTGATGGAAATGCATATGATAATGGTGCTAATATAAAATTAATTGATAATTTTGTTCCATTTTTATTTTCAAAAATTGAAGTTAGAAAACATAATAAATTGATTGATGAAATTGAATATCCTGGTCTATTAAGTACAATTAAAGGTACTATAACTTCAAAATCAGAAATAAATCAAATAAATAATGGTTTTGAATCAAATTTTAAAAATAAATTTGAAGCAATTGGTAATTTATCTCATTTTGGATTAGGATTTTTTGAAAATGTAAATATTCCAATATACAAAGGAGGTTTTAATATAACATTTATTAGATCAGAAGATAATGATGCAATTTTTAGATGGAAAACTAAAAAGGCTGATGGATCTTATGATAATGCTACATTACCAACTGAAGGTAAAATAACAATTGATGAATTTTTTATTAGAGTTCCTATAATTGAATACAAAACAACAAGTAAAATTCAATTAATTAATGAACTAAGCAAATTTGAAAAAGTAAATTTTCATTTTAATCATTGGCAATGCATTGAACAAAAAAATATTACAGGAAAGAATTTAAGTTTTGATATAACAAATATCTGTAGAAATATTTATAATCCAAAATTTATTATAATTGGATTTCAAAAATCAAGAACAAATGATCAGTTATTTGATACTTCTAAATTTGATAGTATGTATGTAAAAAATATAAGAGTAAAACTAAATGGTCATTATTGCCCTGATGAATTGGAAAATTTTGATATAAACAATGAAAAATTTAGAATTATGTATGAAATGTATCAAGATTACAAAAAAGTTTATTATATTAGTAGTAAAATGTATTATAGTCCAACAGAATTTCTAGAAAATAGACCAATTTATGTAATTGATACTACAAAAAATTCAACAAATATTTCAAGTTCAAAAAATGATATTATTATTAATGCAGATTTTGATTATGATATAGTAGCTACTAGTAAAACAAATTGTTATATTATTAATATATCTGAAAAATTACTTGAATATAATATAATCAAAAATGATATTACTGAAATTAATTAGAATGAATTATTACTATTTTAGTCAAATTTATTGAAAAAATACTATTAAAATTTTAAATTACCTTATGAAAAGTCAACTATTAATTTTATTGAAAAAATACTTATAAAATGTGATAATTTTACTTGTTTTTAAAAAGATTTTATTTTGTAGAAAATTCAGGCATATTTGTTAAAATTTCATTAAAATTGCATATTTTTTAAGACAATTTGACAAAAGCTGAAAATTGGCCAAAAAGTGGCAAAAATATTGCATAATTGTATTAAAAAACTGTGAAATTTGTTATTTTTGATTGGCTCCAAAAGTGTCCTAGAAGTAACATGATACTATCTACTTATATATATATATATATATATATATATATATATATTATTCATCGTCAAAAATAAAATGTAATGTTTAAATGTTTTAAATGTATTAAATGTTGTAAATGTTTTAAAATAAAATGTATCAAATGTTACCTCTGATATGTGTACAAAGTTTCATGACGATCGGTTGAGTAGTTTTCGAGTGAAAGTCTAACAAACAACAGGACGTTCATATTTATAATATTAAGTAGGATTGTGCATAAAATATATGAATAGTATGATAATACCGAAATATAAAACATACGTAATATCCTATACTTTTCAACATATAGTTCTAATTAGGAGTATGATGGACAATTTTCAACTAAATATCAAAGTAGGGATGATTTACTTTTGGAAATAAAAATTGTATGAAGCATATTAAGTAACTCTATAGCTCTAAGTGGGGTGAATACGTCCCTTTTCAATAAGAATTATAAAATATAATTCTTAAAGGTTTGTTTTAAAACAATTAAAATATATTTAATTGGCATCGTATGGCTGTCATAGCCAGCCACCATCTTAATGATAATAACAATAAAATACAAGATGTTCTGCAGTGCAAAGCACATGCGTCAATACATTTAAAATAAAACTAAAATAAACATTAATTATCTCTCTATAAAGCTAAATCCAGGGCGCTAAGCCATTGCAGCCCAGCTTCACTTGCACAATGAAGGCCCATCAGCCCTTCCGGGAAAGCACTCAAAGGGCACTCATTGACTATGTGAGTCATAGTCTGGAACTCAGCTCCACAGCCGCTTGACTGGTTTTCTGTCATTCCCCATTTGTATTTCCAATAATTACATCTTCCCACTCCAGTGCTGGATCGATTGAGATCAGTCCACTGCTTCCGAGGGAGATCCATACCACTTACTGCTAAGGTTGGGTCAGCAATCAAAAAGTGATTCCGACCTTGGAAAGAGTCCCAGGAGGAAGTCCAGTTGGTATGGATTGAAAAGTTTGTGTCCGTCAACTGGGATGCTGTCCGCAGTGGTGGTCTTCGGGACCTTAATCTGCCCGTCTCCTGGGGTAGGTAATCATGGATGGGTAGGTGTGGAGCTGATAAGATCTTAGTATATTCCCTTACGATGCATCCCTTCGTCTGGTTTCAGATGGAGCGATATTACACAGGACCGGGAGCCAGTGGACGAAGGTTGATATGAGTGTACCGCTAATGGCTCTCATAGCACTGTTTAGCTGGACGTCGATATCCCTGACATGTACACTGTTCATCCACACGGGAGCACAGTACTCAGCAGTTGAGTAAACTAGGGACAGAGCAGTGGTTCGCAGAACTTGTGCGTTAGCTCCCCATGTGGAGCCAGCAAGGTGATGGACAATGTTAGTCCTGGTTCTCACCTTGGCTGTTGTCTTTTGTAGGTGGCTTTTGAATAACAGGGACCGATCTAAAGTGACCCTCGGGTACTGTGGGTTTTCATTGTGCTTTAGATCAACACCGTCAAATAAAATTTTAAGCTTTTGGTGGGCCATTCTATTGTTCGTGGAAGCAAGAAACCTCGATTTTTGTTGGGTTTGGATGTATCCCTGACATGTACACTGTTCATCCACACGGGAGCACAGTACTCAGCAGTTGAGTAAACTAGGGACAGAGCAGTGGTTCGCAGAACTTGTGCGTTAGCTCCCCATGTGGAGCCAGCAAGGTGATGGACAATGTTAGTCCTGGTTCTCACCTTGGCTGCTGTCTTTTGTAGGTGGCTTTTGAATAACAGGGACCGATCTAAAGTGACCCCCAGGTACTGTGGGTTTTCATTGTGCTTTAGATCAACACCGTCAAATACAATTTTAAGCTTTTGGTGGGCCATTCTATTGTTCAAGTGGAAGCAAGAAACCTCGATTTTTGTTGGGTTTGGATTTAGCTAATTAAAATAATAAATAATCAAAAGGCATTCGAAAAATATATTATTAAAAAGTAGCAATACAACAATTAAATGAATAGTGTCGAAATTGCAACACATTCATCTCTCAACGCACTGATTGACGCAATGCTGAGTGACATCAACGGATCCAGCGCAGCGGCCCAGTTACATTAATGTTGATTTAATCCACGATTAGCACCGTAGCGGCGCTTACACTTGAGTGGCGGATTGTTGACTGGGAGTAGTGCGGCTAACTCTGCCATAAAAAAGTCGTGAAACCCATCCGTATCTCGTATGTTTGTCACAATCCAACTTTTTTCACGAATATACTTGTAAATTTAATGCATAGAATTTATACATTTGTATTTATTCTGTATAGAATTTTTCTTTATCCTTTACAACATTTCATTTATTAAAAATGGAAACGAAGGGACGTCTGGTCGATGGTGAGGTTAATTTTTACCTTGCAAGAAAAAGGAGTAGATATCGATACGCTTTATTAAGTAACAAGTTTTTTGATAGTCTAAGAATAATACATGTTTTTAATGAATTAAAATTTGTTTCTCAAAGTATAAAAATGAAACTTAACTTTTCTTTTTTTTATTAATTTTCCTTAACATTATCTAATAATACTAATAGGTCTAATTGATTCACATCTGTTATTCATACTATAAATGTACTATGATATCTTATCTTAAGCATCCAGTCTCAAGCACCCTGTTTATGCCACATCTAGTTAGATACAACAACCATGACACTCCATGGAGACATTACAATACATAACACGCATCAGAGACTATCGAAATCTGCACACTGTTGTATAACTTGTGATATATCGAGCAGTTAAAAAGCCATAAACCAAGTTTCGTCAAATGTATTTGAAGATTAACAAGTAAACACATTACCATATTTTAGTTTTGGTACAGCGGGTTGTAAATATTGCAATATTTATATTTTTCAATTTGTAATTTACATTAATTTTACAATATGAAGCCCTTTCATTTTACTTACAGTTAAAATAGATTGAAAAACAATAAAATATATAGTGTACTGTTCATGATATGGTATTCCAGACTTGTCAAGAAGCTCAAACGACAGTTGAGAGCCCCAAGGCCAGACTTTGATATTGCTTTGAAACTTTATTTATCGAGTGCAAATCTTCTCCTGCAAGCTGTGATTATTTATCTCAAAGCATAATCCGTATCAATGTTTTAAGCATGTAGGATCCACAATGTGTATAATTTACATTTAATTTTTAACTTGTTTAAGTGACATGGTCAATACCAAGATACTAATAGTTTCAAGTTACCCAATATGCACAAAGAGTTCATTATATTGGAATTACAGGAATGTAAAACAAGATTTTAAGTAAATAGTAAAGAAAAAAAATATTATTTATTTCAATTTAAAAATTATGAAAATGAAATTTAATTTGTTTTATATTCAGGTTAATCAATGACCTTAAACATCAGAGGAGGTACACCATGGAAAAGCCTTTCCAATTTTTAATTTATCTTTTGTGTTCTCCAAATGAAGTGGGTAAAATAAAATAATCACCACTGGTTTTAGGTAGGAATGTCATCCCTTTCAAACTCCCTATCAGAAAAATTTAGACTAAAGCCCAGTTTACTAAAATGACTTGTTTTTCTATTCCATTACTAAATTTTTTATTCTTCCGTAGTCTCAATAAATTACGCGAGACGCTTTTAATATTGTGGCGGTGAAGAAAGGCAATAGTCAATATCAATAGAAATACATTTTTTTTAACATTTTACTAGGTTACATACCTTTCTGTCCAAACAGTTCTTGTTTGGAACCGTTTGGACGGAAAGGTATGTAACCTAGTAAAATTTCTAAAAAGAACAGTTCAGGAGGCATTACACAAATGAAAAATTAATACATTTTTTAAGTCGAATCAATTAAAAACACATTTTCATGACACATCCAATTTGGTGATACCATGTCAAGGTGCCAAGTTTGAAAAAAAAGTTGCAAAAAAAAGATAAAAAGTTGCCTGATATAGTCAGAGGCCATGAGCACCTTGTAAACTCCAGTCAAATTACACTGCACGCTTCTTCTACACAGATCATTGATCGATATCTGCTTTTACGATAAACTTGAGATTAATTTGGCTGCAAAACCCTTAGGCCTATATTGTATAGCCAGCATATGCTATTTATGCATTTTTACCTGGTGAGTTAAAACCCCAATAAATGCCGGAATAAATAATTTTTCATTATTTATACACATGTCATGTACATGTGTACAATGTTTCATTTATTTAAGAACTTTTCAAACAGTTACGTTACTTTTTAATACACTGTATAAAGACTTTTCTCTTACTTTGATTAAAATTAAAAACTCTAAAGAACAGACAAAATATGATTTAAGAATATGTATATTTTTCTTCAACAGGTAAACAAGTAATAATCAAGGTAAATTTCAACTGCTTAAAGAAGAACTTTCACTTTCGTGTAACTGTATTAAATGCTGAGAGGAAAGTTGTATGCAAACTCATTTTGTTAATTAATTCTTTTATACATGTTTCAAATTTTAACGCAAAACCTTTTTTCTCATTTACGTAAAATTAAATTTTAATTCGTGTATAATCACTGGAGAAAAATATATATGACTTAAAAATTCCTTTACTAACTACATAACATGAGGAAGTTTTTGTATATTAGGCTGTACTGATTTGAAAACTACACGGTAAGATTGTCGTTATGGGTCACTTATAGGTCAAGTCAGTGTGGAAAATTAAACCCTTTCACACAAATAAAGCTATTTTAGTTATAGTGTCCTTCTGGAGAGTCCTCACTAATTAAACATTTAAACAGGCTCAGCACTACGAAGTACTACATCGATGTGCATATCTACGTTTGTTGTTTGCCAGATTCAATATTTTTATACACTATTGTTGAGGACAATGCCTTGACTTGTAGCATACTGGATTTAATTTTTGGTCAACCCATCAATACAAGAATAAAAAAATATTTACAATATTAGGGCCTACCCTGTAAGGAAGTTTTTTTTTTCACAACACCACGTTTGAATTCACACCTTCTTATTTCATGTTTCATAACGTAAGTGAAATTACAAACCAATAACAATATGAAATTTATTTTCAGTAGGAAATCTGGGCTGTGTGTGGTATTGAGTCTTAAGTACAGACTCTAATGAAAACAGTAAAAAATCGTTTATATTTGAATTAAAGATTAATTAAACAGACAAAATAATAAAATGTTTATTGTAAAAAAATAAGCATTTATTTATGTTTTGTAAATTATTGCTGAAAAATCTTGAGTCTTCTTAGTATTTTTATAACTGATTTAGATGGAAGATAAAACTTTGAAAGTTTACCAAGGATCCCAATATTACGTTTTTAGCATTATTACTGACTCTCTGAAGGGTGCAAGCCTTGGTAGTACTATTAAATACCATTGTACCTTAATATCAATGGTGGTACTAATAAATATATTGTTTCGATATGAACATGAAATTGACGGTCTCACTTTGCAGGGTACAATGTCCCATTTTAACCTCGAGAGGATATAACAGCCGGAAATAGTAGGCGATCAAACTTCACATTGAAATCATGCTGCTGAAATTTTAAAATGTAAGAATTTCTATCATATTGGACCATATTGACGTCTGTTTTGTTTAAAGTTCTTCAAGGTTGTGTTCAGTATTATATACGCTAATGACATTTTTCTAAGGTTTCCTGTGAGGTCCTAAAAAGGTCCCTCGAAGAAAGATGTATTAATGTTAAATTCCACACAATTTAAACTATCTCTTTAAATTAGAATCAATACTCATAGAGGCGACCTTGTTGTACGATCTTAGAAGTAACCAATACAGAAAATAAGAAATATTTATGTTTTGTGTGTTTAAAAAATCAGTAATTTTATATATGAAGAAAAATTATTGTTTAACTCTGGCTTAAGGTAATCCAGCACTCCCTATCTCCGCCATGTTAAATAAGGTGTCTTTAGGTACACATAACTTACACAAATATTGTGATATCAATCTGAAATTTTTTCTATTTATTTTAGTGACCTTTCACAACAATAATAAGAAGTGGTTTTATTGTATATAAAAAAATTTAGTTTTTATACAGTTTTTAAAGTTATATATATTTTTTATGAAATTTTATACATAATAGAAGCTGTAAAATTGAAACCATAAGAGATCATTCGATTCTGATTCGTACTATTGCTTAGCAACCTGCCATGGTCATTTGTACCAATTTTTGTGAAGATCTATTAAAAAATAAAGGGAATAATCGTACCGAAGTATCAAAAATTAAGTTTTTCGGAAAACGGCAAAAAACCAAAACCTATAAATTAGCCTTTTTAAGGCCAAGGACGAAAGATTCATCGTCCTGAGATAGCTTTTAAGCATTCAGCATTAACCCGACAATTAAGGCCGAAGATTGCTTTCATCGTTTCTGAGATAGCAATTGTAGCGCGGCATCGTAGTTCCAGTTTTCTCTCCTGCAGCGCTAGCGGCTCAACAAGACAATTGGAGCGCCTCGACCACCAGCCTCGGTGGATCAGTTGGTTAAGGCGTTACCTTTCTGGCCAGAAGGTAGCGCCTGGGGCGGGTTCGAATCCCGCCCGGTTCACCGAAAAAAAATTAATACAGTAGTAATATTAAATAATTAATTAATAATTAATTTTAATATTAATATTAAAATTAATAGTAGTAAAATTAATACATTTTTTAAGTCGAATCAATTAAAAACACATTTTCATGACACATCCAATTTGGTGATACCATGTCAAGGTGCCAAGTTTGAAAAAAAAGTTGCAAAAAAAAGATAAAAAGTTGCCTGATATAGTCAGAGGCCATGAGCACCACAAAATTTATACTTGATCATGCTACTGAAATTGAATATTTTAAAAGTAAAAATGAAATTGATACATAAAAATTATAAAATTTGACATCATAAAATTATAAAAATTTTACTTGTTTTAAAAAAGCTTTTGATTTAAAAAAATTATCCTTAATAAATGGCTGATTACAAAAAATATGTAAATGATATTGAAAGAGCTGAATACAAAAACTTCTATCCATTATCTAAATTACATTTAAATGAACCTAATAAAAAAACTGAATTTAATATAGATTTTGGAGATGGATTTTGTACTTCTAAATTTCAATTTTATATATCTGGTAAATTGACTAAATCTGATGGAAATGCATATGATAATGGTGCTAATATAAAATTAATTTATAATTTTGTTCCATTTTTATTTTCAAAAATTGAAGTTAGAAAACATAATAAATTGATTGATGAAATTGAATATCCTGGTCTATTAAGTACAATTAAAGGTACTATAACTTCAAAATCAGAAATAAATCAAATAAATAATGGTTTTGAATCAAATTTTAAAAATAAATTTGAAGCAATTGGTAATTTATCTCATTTTGGATTAGGATTTTTTGAAAATGTAAATATTCCAATATACAAAGGAGGTTTTAATATAACATTTATTAGATCAGAAGATAATGATGCAATTTTTAGATGGAAAACTAAAAAGGCTGATGGATCTTATGATAATGCTACATTACCAACTGAAGGTAAAATAACAATTGATGAATTTTTTATTAGAGTTCCTATAATTGAATACAAAACAACAAGTAAAATTCAATTAATTAATGAACTAAGCAAATTTGAAAAAGTAAATTTTCATTTTAATCATTGGCAATGCATTGAACAAAAAAATATTACAGGAAAGAATTTAAGTTTTGATATAACAAATATCTGTAGAAATATTTATAATCCAAAATTTATTATAATTGGATTTCAAAAATCAAGAACAAATGATCAGTTATTTGATACTTCTAAATTTGATAGTATGTATGTAAAAAATATAAGAGTAAAACTAAATGGTCATTATTACCCTGATGAATTGGAAAATTTTGATATAAACAATGAAAAATTTAGAATTATGTATGAAATGTATCAAGATTACAAAAAAGTTTATTATATTAGTAGTAAAATGTATTATAGTCCAACAGAATTTCTAGAAAATAGACCAATTTATGTAATTGATACTACAAAAAATTCAACAAATATTTCAAGTTCAAAAAATGATATTATTATTAATGCAGATTTTGATTATGATATAGTAGCTACTAGTAAAACAAATTGTTATATTATTAATATATCTGAAAAATTACTTGAATATAATATAATCAAAAATGATATTACTGAAATTAATTAGAATGAATTATTACTATTTTAGTCAAATTTATTGAAAAAATACTATTAAAATTTTAAATTACCTTATGAAAAGTCAACTATTAATTTTATTGAAAAAATACTTATAAAATGTGATAATTTTACTTGTTTTTAAAAAGATTTTATTTTGTAGAAAATTCAGGCATATTTGTTAAAAATTTCATTAAAATTGCATATTTTTTAAGACAATTTGACAAAAGCTGAAAATTGGCCAAAAAGTGGCAAAAATATTGCATAATTGTATTAAAAAACTGTGAAATTTGTTATTTTTGATTGGCTCCAAAAGTGTCCTAGAAGTAACATGATACTATCTACTTATATATATATATATATATATATATATATATATATATATATATATATATATATATATATATATATATATTATTCATCGTCAAAAATAAAATGTAATGTTTAAATGTTTTAAATGTATAAAATGTTGTAAATGTTTTAAAATAAAATGTATCAAATGTTACCTCTGATATGTGTACAAAGTTTCATGACGATCGGTTGAGTAGTTTTCGAGTGAAAGTCTAACAAACAACAGGACGTTCATATTTATAATATTAAGTAGGATTGTGCATAAAATATATGAATAGTATGATAATACCGAAATATAAAACATACGTAATATCCTATACTTTTCAACATATAGTTCTAATTAGGAGTATGATGGACAATTTTCAACTAAATATCAAAGTAGGGATGATTTACTTTTGGAAATAAAAATTGTATGAAGCATATTAAGTAACTCTATAGCTCTAAGTGGGGTGAATACGTCCCTTTTCAATAAGAATTATAAAATATAATTCTTAAAGGTTTGTTTTAAAACAATTAAAATATATTTAATTGGCATCGTATGGCTGTCATAGCCAGCCACCATCTTAATGATAATAACAATAAAATACAAGATGTTCTGCAGTGCAAAGCACATGCGTCAATACATTTAAAATAAAACTAAAATAAACATTAATTATCTCTCTATAAAGCTAAATCCAGGGCGCTAAGCCATTGCAGCCCAGCTTCACTTGCACAATGAAGGCCCATCAGCCCTTCCGGGAAAGCACTCAAAGGGCACTCATTGACTATGTGAGTCATAGTCTGGAACTCAGCTCCACAGCCGCTTGACTGGTTTTCTGTCATTCCCCATTTGTATTTCCAATAATTACATCTTCCCACTCCAGTGCTGGATCGATTGAGATCAGTCCACTGCTTCCGAGGGAGATCCATACCACTTACTGCTAAGGTTGGGTCAGCAATCAAAAAGTGATTCCGACCTTGGAAAGAGTCCCAGGAGGAAGTCCAGTTGGTATGGATTGAAAAGTTTGTGTCCGTCAACTGGGATGCTGTCCGCAGTGGTGGTCTTCGGGACCTTAATCTGCCCGTCTCCTGGGGTAGGTAATCATGGATGGGTAGGTGTGGAGCTGATAAGATCTTAGTATATTCCCTTACGATGCATCCCTTCGTCTGGTTTCAGATGGAGCGATATTACACAGGACCGGGAGCCAGTGGACGAAGGTTGATATGAGTGTACCGCTAATGGCTCTCATAGCACTGTTTAGCTGGACGTCGATATCCCTGACATGTACACTGTTCATCCACACGGGAGCACAGTACTCAGCAGTTGAGTAAACTAGGGACAGAGCAGTGGTTCGCAGAACTTGTGCGTTAGCTCCCCATGTGGAGCCAGCAAGGTGATGGACAATGTTAGTCCTGGTTCTCACCTTGGCTGTTGTCTTTTGTAGGTGGCTTTTGAATAACAGGGACCGATCTAAAGTGACCCTCGGGTACTGTGGGTTTTCATTGTGCTTTAGATCAACACCGTCAAATAAAATTTTAAGCTTTTGGTGGGCCATTCTATTGTTCGTGGAAGCAAGAAACCTCGATTTTTGTTGGGTTTGGATGTATCCCTGACATGTACACTGTTCATCCACACGGGAGCACAGTACTCAGCAGTTGAGTAAACTAGGGACAGAGCAGTGGTTCGCAGAACTTGTGCGTTAGCTCCCCATGTGGAGCCAGCAAGGTGATGGACAATGTTAGTCCTGGTTCTCACCTTGGCTGCTGTCTTTTGTAGGTGGCTTTTGAATAACAGGGACCGATCTAAAGTGACCCCCAGGTACTGTGGGTTTTCATTGTGCTTTAGATCAACACCGTCAAATACAATTTTAAGCTTTTGGTGGGCCATTCTATTGTTCAAGTGGAAGCAAGAAACCTCGATTTTTGTTGGGTTTGGATTTAGCTAATTAAAATAATAAATAATCAAAAGGCATTCGAAAAATATATTATTAAAAAGTAGCAATACAACAATTAAATGAATAGTGTCGAAATTGCAACACATTCATCTCTCAACGCACTGATTGACGCAATGCTGAGTGACATCAACGGATCCAGCGCAGCGGCCCAGTTACATTAATGTTGATTTAATCCACGATTAGCACCGTAGCGGCGCTTACACTTGAGTGGCGGATTGTTGACTGGGAGTAGTGCGGCTAACTCTGCCATAAAAAAGTCGTGAAACCCATCCGTATCTCGTATGTTTGTCACAATCCAACTTTTTTCACGAATATACTTGTAAATTTAATGCATAGAATTTATACATTTGTATTTATTCTGTATAGAATTTTTCTTTATCCTTTACAACATTTCATTTATTAAAAATGGAAACGAAGGGACGTCTGGTCGATGGTGAGGTTAATTTTTACCTTGCAAGAAAAAGGAGTAGATATCGATACGCTTTATTAAGTAACAAGTTTTTTGATAGTCTAAGAATAATACATGTTTTTAATGAATTAAAATTTGTTTCTCAAAGTATAAAAATGAAACTTAACTTTTCTTTTTTTTTATTAATTTTCCTTAACATTATCTAATAATACTAATAGGTCTAATTGATTCACATCTGTTATTCATACTATAAATGTACTATGATATCTTATCTTAAGCATCCAGTCTCAAGCACCCTGTTTATGCCACATCTAGTTAGATACAACAACCATGACACTCCATGGAGACATTACAATACATAACACGCATCAGAGACTATCGAAATCTGCACACTGTTGTATAACTTGTGATATATCGAGCAGTTAAAAAGCCATAAACCAAGTTTCGTCAAATGTATTTGAAGATTAACAAGTAAACACATTACCATATTTTAGTTTTGGTACAGCGGGTTGTAAATATTGCAATATTTATATTTTTCAATTTGTAATTTACATTAATTTTACAATATGAAGCCCTTTCATTTTACTTACAGTTAAAATAGATTGAAAAACAATAAAATATATAGTGTACTGTTCATGATATGGTATTCCAGACTTGTCAAGAAGCTCAAACGACAGTTGAGAGCCCCAAGGCCAGACTTTGATATTGCTTTGAAACTTTATTTATCGAGTGCAAATCTTCTCCTGCAAGCTGTGATTATTTATCTCAAAGCATAATCCGTATCAATGTTTTAAGCATGTAGGATCCACAATGTGTATAATTTACATTTAATTTTTAACTTGTTTAAGTGACATGGTCAATACCAAGATACTAATAGTTTCAAGTTACCCAATATGCACAAAGAGTTCATTATATTGGAATTACAGGAATGTAAAACAAGATTTTAAGTAAATAGTAAAGAAAAAAAATATTATTTATTTCAATTTAAAAATTATGAAAATGAAATTTAATTTGTTTTATATTCAGGTTAATCAATGACCTTAAACATCAGAGGAGGTACACCATGGAAAAGCCTTTCCAATTTTTAATTTATCTTTTGTGTTCTCCAAATGAAGTGGGTAAAATAAAATAATCACCACTGGTTTTAGGTAGGAATGTCATCCCTTTCAAACTCCCTATCAGAAAAATTTAGACTAAAGCCCAGTTTACTAAAATGACTTGTTTTTCTATTCCATTACTAAATTTTTTATTCTTCCGTAGTCTCAATAAATTACGCGAGACGCTTTTAATATTGTGGCGGTGAAGAAAGGCAATAGTCAATATCAATAGAAATACATTTTTTTTTAACATTTTACTAGGTTACATACCTTTCTGTCCAAACAGTTCTTGTTTGGAACCGTTTGGACGGAAAGGTATGTAACCTAGTAAAATTTCTAAAAAGAACAGTTCAGGAGGCATTACACAAATGAAAAATTAATACATTTTTTAAGTCGAATCAATTAAAAACACATTTTCATGACACATCCAATTTGGTGATACCATGTCAAGGTGCCAAGTTTGAAAAAAAAGTTGCAAAAAAAAGATAAAAAGTTGCCTGATATAGTCAGAGGCCATGAGCACCTTGTAAACTCCAGTCAAATTACACTGCACGCTTCTTCTACACAGATCATTGATCGATATCTGCTTTTACGATAAACTTGAGATTAATTTGGCTGCAAAACCCTTAGGCCTATATTGTATAGCCAGCATATGCTATTTATGCATTTTTACCTGGTGAGTTAAAACCCCAATAAATGCCGGAATAAATAATTTTTCATTATTTATACACATGTCATGTACATGTGTACAATGTTTCATTTATTTAAGAACTTTTCAAACAGTTACGTTACTTTTTAATACACTGTATAAAGACTTTTCTCTTACTTTGATTAAAATTAAAAACTCTAAAGAACAGACAAAATATGATTTAAGAATATGTATATTTTTCTTCAACAGGTAAACAAGTAATAATCAAGGTAAATTTCAACTGCTTAAAGAAGAACTTTCACTTTCGTGTAACTGTATTAAATGCTGAGAGGAAAGTTGTATGCAAACTCATTTTGTTAATTAATTCTTTTATACATGTTTCAAATTTTAACGCAAAACCTTTTTTCTCATTTACGTAAAATTAAATTTTAATTCGTGTATAATCACTGGAGAAAAATATATATGACTTAAAAATTCCTTTACTAACTACATAACATGAGGAAGTTTTTGTATATTAGGCTGTACTGATTTGAAAACTACACGGTAAGATTGTCGTTATGGGTCACTTATAGGTCAAGTCAGTGTGGAAAATTAAACCCTTTCACACAAATAAAGCTATTTTAGTTATAGTGTCCTTCTGGAGAGTCCTCACTAATTAAACATTTAAACAGGCTCAGCACTACGAAGTACTACATCGATGTGCATATCTACGTTTGTTGTTTGCCAGATTCAATATTTTTATACACTATTGTTGAGGACAATGCCTTGACTTGTAGCATACTGGATTTAATTTTTGGTCAACCCATCAATACAAGAATAAAAAAATATTTACAATATTAGGGCCTACCCTGTAAGGAAGTTTTTTTTTTTTCACAACACCACGTTTGAATTCACACCTTCTTATTTCATGTTTCATAACGTAAGTGAAATTACAAACCAATAACAATATGAAATTTATTTTCAGTAGGAAATCTGGGCTGTGTGTGGTATTGAGTCTTAAGTACAGACTCTAATGAAAACAGTAAAAAATCGTTTATATTTGAATTAAAGATTAATTAAACAGACAAAATAATCAAATGTTTATTGTAAAAAAATAAGCATTTATTTATGTTTTGTAAATTATTGCTGAAAAATCTTGAGTCTTCTTAGTATTTTTATAACTGATTTAGATGGAAGATAAAACTTTGAAAGTTTACCAAGGATCCCAATATTACGTTTTTAGCATTATTACTGACTCTCTGAAGGGTGCAAGCCTTGGTAGTACTATTAAATACCATTGTACCTTAATATCAATGGTGGTACTAATAAATATATTGTTTCGATATGAACATGAAATTGACGGTCTCACTTTGCAGGGTACAATGTCCCATTTTAACCTCGAGAGGATATAACAGCCGGAAATAGTAGGCGATCAAACTTCACATTGAAATCATGCTGCTGAAATTTTAAAATGTAAGAATTTCTATCATATTGGACCATATTGACGTCTGTTTTGTTTAAAGTTCTTCAAGGTTGTGTTCAGTATTATATACGCTAATGACATTTTTCTAAGGTTTCCTGTGAGGTCCTAAAAAGGTCCCTCGAAGAAAGATGTATTAATGTTAAATTCCACACAATTTAAACTATCTCTTTAAATTAGAATCAATACTCATAGAGGCGACCTTGTTGTACGATCTTAGAAGTAACCAATACAGAAAATAAGAAATATTTATGTTTTGTGTGTTTAAAAAATCAGTAATTTTATATATGAAGAAAAATTATTGTTTAACTCTGGCTTAAGGTAATCCAGCACTCCCTATCTCCGCCATGTTAAATAAGGTGTCTTTAGGTACACATAACTTACACAAATATTGTGATATCAATCTGAAATTTTTTCTATTTATTTTAGTGACCTTTCACAACAATAATAAGAAGTGGTTTTATTGTATATAAAAAAATTTAGTTTTTATACAGTTTTTAAAGTTATATATATTTTTTATGAAATTTTATACATAATAGAAGCTGTAAAATTGAAACCATAAGAGATCATTCGATTCTGATTCGTACTATTGCTTAGCAACCTGCCATGGTCATTTGTACCAATTTTTGTGAAGATCTATTAAAAAATAAAGGGAATAATCGTACCGAAGTATCAAAAATTAAGTTTTTCGGAAAACGGCAAAAAACCAAAACCTATAAATTAGCCTTTTTAAGGCCAAGGACGAAAGATTTATCGTCCTGAGATAGCTTTTAAGCATTCAGCATTAACCCGACAATTAAGGCCGAAGATTGCTTTCATCGTTTCTGAGATAGCAATTGTAGCGCGGCATCGTAGTTCCAGTTTTCTCTCCTGCAGCGCTAGCGGCTCAACAAGACAATTGGAGCGCCTCGACCACCAGCCTCGGTGGATCAGTTGGTTAAGGCGTTACCTTTCTGGCCAGAAGGTAGCGCCTGGGGCGGGTTCGAATCCCGCCCGGTTCACCGAGGGGGGAGTTGGTGTCAGTGCACAAATGCATATGATATCGGCGTCCTCGGGATAGGCTCCTGGCACAAGCTGCCAGGAACCCTGAAAGCTCCGGTGAGGCAAGCCTATGCTTTTAAAATATAGGGAGGACCTGATATTGTATGTATTTGTGCACTGACACCAACACCCGTTTTGCTATTTTAGAACGTCAATTTAAAGCCTAGCCTTACGGCGTTTTTAGTGTTAATATTTTTACTCAGTTTATTTTCCTTGAAATGATGGTGCATATATTTAGTAAAATGAGTCTAAGTAATATAAAAAATAATTTTACATAACAGTGTTTAGTATGTATGAATTCAGCATAAAATGGAGAATACAAAAACATAAAAAACAAAAAAAAAAATTAAAAAATTTTTAATTTATCTTTTGTGTTCTCCAAATGAAGTGGGTAAAATAAAATAATCACCACTGGTTTTAGGTAGGAATGTCATCCCTTTCAAACTCCCTATCAGAAAAATTTAGACTAAAGCCCAGTTTATACAGTTTATACAGTTTATACCTTGATACCATGTCAAGGTGCCAAGTTTGAAAAAAAAGTTGCAAAAAAAAGATAAAAAGTTGCCTGATATAGTCAGAGGCCATGAGCACCTTGTAAACTCCAGTCAAATTACACTGCACGCTTCTTCTACACAGATCATTGATCGATATCTGCTTTTACGATAAACTTGAGATTAATTTGGCTGCAAAACCCTTAGGCCTATATTGTATAGCCAGCATATGCTATTTATGCATTTTTACCTGGTGAGTTAAAACCCCAATAAATGCCGGAATAAATAATTTTTCATTATTTATACACATGTCATGTACATGTGTACAATGTTTCATTTATTTAAGAACTTTTCAAACAGTTACGTTACTTTTTAATACACTGTATAAAGACTTTTCTCTTACTTTGATTAAAATTAAAAACTCTAAAGAACAGACAAAATATGATTTAAGAATATGTATATTTTTCTTCAACAGGTAAACAAGTAATAATCAAGGTAAATTTCAACTGCTTAAAGAAGAACTTTCACTTTCGTGTAACTGTATTAAATGCTGAGAGGAAAGTTGTATGCAAACTCATTTTGTTAATTAATTCTTTTATACATGTTTCAAATTTTAACGCAAAACCTTTTTTCTCATTTACGTAAAATTAAATTTTAATTCGTGTATAATCACTGGAGAAAAATATATATGACTTAAAAATTCCTTTACTAACTACATAACATGAGGAAGTTTTTGTATATTAGGCTGTACTGATTTGAAAACTACACGGTAAGATTGTCGTTATGGGTCACTTATAGGTCAAGTCAGTGTGGAAAATTAAACCCTTTCACACAAATAAAGCTATTTTAGTTATAGTGTCCTTCTGGAGAGTCCTCACTAATTAAACATTTAAACAGGCTCAGCACTACGAAGTACTACATCGATGTGCATATCTACGTTTGTTGTTTGCCAGATTCAATATTTTTATACACTATTGTTGAGGACAATGCCTTGACTTGTAGCATACTGGATTTAATTTTTGGTCAACCCATCAATACAAGAATAAAAAAATATTTACAATATTAGGGCCTACCCTGTAAGGAAGTTTTTTTTTTTCACAACACCACGTTTGAATTCACACCTTCTTATTTCATGTTTCATAACGTAAGTGAAATTACAAACCAATAACAATATGAAATTTATTTTCAGTAGGAAATCTGGGCTGTGTGTGGTATTGAGTCTTAAGTACAGACTCTAATGAAAACAGTAAAAAATCGTTTATATTTGAATTAAAGATTAATTAAACAGACAAAATAATCAAATGTTTATTGTAAAAAAATAAGCATTTATTTATGTTTTGTAAATTATTGCTGAAAAATCTTGAGTCTTCTTAGTATTTTTATAACTGATTTAGATGGAAGATAAAACTTTGAAAGTTTACCAAGGATCCCAATATTACGTTTTTAGCATTATTACTGACTCTCTGAAGGGTGCAAGCCTTGGTAGTACTATTAAATACCATTGTACCTTAATATCAATGGTGGTACTAATAAATATATTGTTTCGATATGAACATGAAATTGACGGTCTCACTTTGCAGGGTACAATGTCCCATTTTAACCTCGAGAGGATATAACAGCCGGAAATAGTAGGCGATCAAACTTCACATTGAAATCATGCTGCTGAAATTTTAAAATGTAAGAATTTCTATCATATTGGACCATATTGACGTCTGTTTTGTTTAAAGTTCTTCAAGGTTGTGTTCAGTATTATATACGCTAATGACATTTTTCTAAGGTTTCCTGTGAGGTCCTAAAAAGGTCCCTCGAAGAAAGATGTATTAATGTTAAATTCCACACAATTTAAACTATCTCTTTAAATTAGAATCAATACTCATAGAGGCGACCTTGTTGTACGATCTTAGAAGTAACCAATACAGAAAATAAGAAATATTTATGTTTTGTGTGTTTAAAAAATCAGTAATTTTATATATGAAGAAAAATTATTGTTTAACTCTGGCTTAAAACAATTTTATATGGATCACACCTTTTTATATAAGGTTAGTAAGAAATCAAATACCGTTGGCTTTTTAATTTCCTGTGAAAGGAAACCTTTTATTTCAAGCGGAAACATCAGTTGCGTGAAATCATGGAAACTGCCAACTTTATAGCTACCATATTTTTTGAACTGTACACAATCTATTGAACTATAAATTACCCCATAAAGAGTTTTAATTCGGGGACATACGTTGTTGTGGGACGGCCTATTTATACATAAAGAAATAGTTTTGTTACTGAATTTTAACAGTTGAAAATAAATTACTTTAACTTTTGCACTTGAGAGAAAAATAGTAACACATTGATGGCTGAGTTTAATTTCAAAACTGTAATTAAAGGCTGATTGGTATTGAAATGGTTTTATTACATTGGTTTTAAATGTAAGAGAAACAGTTTTTTATGACATATATTTATGTTTTGAGCTTCTTTTCGATTGTGTTTAATTTTGTACTACGGGTAATAAAATGATTATCTTTAAAATACCAGCTATAGTAAATTTATGGACTTTACTTACACATATCGCACACTAAAGGTAAATAGATCGTTTGGTCATTAAAAACGTTGAGCTCGTTATCAAATTTCTGCATTCATTGTTGTACACGTTTATTTTCCAAGACTTTAGGATAAAATAAGTATATGATAATATTAATTAAAGTATTTTACCACAGATTACTTGCAAAAATATATAATTAAACATTTTAAATTAACTTTTAAACATATTTTTTGTATATGGTATGCAAATTTGGTATAAAAATGATAACAAATGATACAAGAATACAATGATATATCAACCTTAAAACCTGATCAGTAAGTCGTTTCTGTAAGTGAATTATTATTCCATCCTGCAAAGGACTAGGAGTAATTACAAGAAGGGTCACTTGACCTAATTGACGTCAGCCAAGGTTAATAAATAGTGTAATGGCCTCCTAAACCTCCTGGAAGTAACTGCAGTGTTTCCCTGAAGTATACTTCTATCAAATGACTACAAAAGTGATTCGTTGCACATTGTAATAATTATAGAGAACTCCATCAGCAGTTAGTATTAAGATAAATGTATACTTGTGAACATAACATTTATATTTTAACTTCGCTTTCCTAATACCACTCAAAAAAGATCCTTGTTAATATCTTCCGATTATTATTTCGATAAAAATTATTCAAAATGTGACTATAAAACTTTTATGGTACTATATTTTATCACTATCTTATGATATGGGGCATAGACCGAAGAAATAAAACATCAAGGAATTTAATAATTATTTTTATCTTGATTAGTTATTAATGTTATTTCCATAACATATGTATCTTATTGTTTTGTTGAGTGACTTACCAATCCCACAAATTACATCAATTGAATATCAGATAATTATACTTAATAAAACAAAGTTAATGTCTTAACACATCAGTTTGCTATAAAATATATATTTATTAAAACTTTAAGTATTTGGATAGCCCTTGCTAAGTCATGGGTTTTAAACAGGAACACATAGTCAGAATTCATAAATTTTAGACGCTTTTTACATAACTCTTTTCGTATTTTATAATTATTAATATTTTTTATTCACTAATAAAAAAGATAGTAATATAAATAACCTTATTATAATTAGCCCCGTTTGTAATTAATTTATTTGTTATTATGATTATTCTAGCTATTAATTATAATTTGTAGCCTTTGTTTATGTAGCCTTTGTTGTGGACAAGAAGATGTAAGTTTTAGTAAAGCTGCTTTATTTTTCTAAAAATAATATAAAGAATAATAAGATATCGTATAGATTTCAGTTGAGGAAGATCAGCAATTAACAAACAGTTCTCCTCCTCGACTGAAAAGCCTGTATTTTTTCATGCAGGTTTTTTAGGGAGAGGCAGGAAAAATTCAATTACGCACACAGGTGGTCAGCCTGTAGTGTGGAACTAATAAAAACCTCCTCCACTATTTAGGATCTGGAATTGTTGATCACATCACGTAAGGCTAGACCTAAATTGGGCTTCCGCCCGTGGGGCTGGCTGGCTTCCTACCCAGCCGCTCGGTCAAGGGATCTGGACCACTTACCGGTCCAGATCGGTTCCCTTTTCTAGGAGGATGCCCCGGACGAACTGTGACAAACAATCCCAGTTGCCCTTATCCTCCATAATTTTTTGGCAAATCGTGTCCACCGTAAAAAAAACCACCGAGTTTTTTGTGGCCTCCAGCCGGGGCCTTTCCCAACTTGGACAGCGGAAGACGGTGTGTTCCACGTCGTCAGGAACGCCTGGGCAGTAAACGCAATCCGGTGAACCGGTCCTGCCCATCTGGTTTGGGTACTACTTAAAATAACCGTGATCTGTCAGGAACTGTGTGAGGTAGTACAGTCCACCTCGCCATGCCGTCTTTACACCCATGGTTTTACCTCGAAGAGTCACGCAGTCCATTGTCCTTGGGTGTCGTACTTCCTGTGTTGCAATTACTGGATGATTCGGGTGTACTCTTCGGATCTTGCAGTAACCTTGACGATCTCGCAAGGATACTGGTAATCTCTGATAAATCGCCTTCCTCTCCCCTGCAAAGAACGTGACAGGGATGACACTGGCAACCAACAGGGCGGGTTCGGATACCGTCCGATAATCTGAACGCATCCGAAGCGCAGATTGACCTTGAACCCTGGCGAGTCGCAGCCTGTAGAATTCCTTGGTGAGAGCGTCTGCCCACACTTCTGCTCCCTAAAAGCAGAGACTGGACTACCAACATCAATAACCGTATTTTGCTATACCGAGGACCCCCGACATTGGCGATCAGCTTACTAAGATGAGCGACCACCTGAGCAGGCTTGTCCGCCGTATATTATCTCTAGCTTAATTTGTTGTTTACCATGACTCCGAGGTACTTGGTAGCAAGCGTTGACTGGACTACTTCCCTTCCCACTCGCAGTGGGAAGACGGTGTCAGTTCCCTTCTTTGTGAGGATCACGATCTCCGTCCTGCTCAGAGGGTAAGCGAAAAACCGTAATCGGACTTCCAGGCGTGACTACGCTCAAGGCCTGGTTGAACTTTACCAGGGCCACCTCGACGTTGCATGCGGCGATGAGGGCTGCGATGTCATCTATGTATCCAACTAAGATACATACAGTTTTTTTTTCTGGCATTTTGGATCGCAGAAAACTCTCAGTTTTCTATGCCGGTGGACAACTGCTTTACTTACTTTACTGTTAACGTGCCTTCCAAACCACTGGAGTAATCGAACTATCTTTTTGTCCTCATGTAGGTAGGTGAACTCGGACCCGATAGGTACCTAGCTCTACCAATGTTTCTGGGATAGACCCAGAGCCCTGACCAATGAGCTATTGCCACTGCCTATTATGAAAGTTCATAACACATTTTTATTGGAAAAGGTAACAACTTTATACGAGTATTCTAATCCATAGCACGTTTTGCTCTTTAGTATAATTTTTAATAATGAAACTCCTTTTTATATCTCTTTTTAGAATCCATGTAGACAACTGCAGTTATTATCATAGTTTTTGTTTTCCAGATTAGTTTAAAATCCTTTCACTGATTTTTGAACCCAAGCAATAAAAGATTTAACACACACTGTGAATTTATTTTTTTATGTAAATTTTATATATTATCAGCCACATGTTTAGTTTATGCCTATTTAAATAGTGAATAGTAGTCTTTTGAAGAGAGCGCCAGGACATTTCGCATACTCAAGCAACAGTAGCATAAAAGGATTAACAAAACGTTAATGAGCTTACCTACAACTTTCCTCTTAAAACTTAATCCACCTTGTTACTCTGCTTCGTGTTATTATTAAAAGCGGTTTCTCTTTCTATTTTAAGTATAAAACAAGTTATAGCTTATACTACATAACTGCGGCAGCTGATAAATTTCATATCTAAAGTTTAAAATTAATGTAAATGACTATAATCAACGTGTCGATTTTGTTAGAATTTTCCTCGTTAGTTTTACATATTGAACGATCATAATCGTGGTTTTCCGGTATTCCGATTACATATGTTTTATGCTTGAAAGAAAAACCTATGTATACAAAATTATGATAATATTCAAGACTCAAAGTTGTGTAATTGTACGTAGGACAATTTTATACTTTCATCGCATATAGTTAATTCCAAAAATATTATTTGAAATACTGTTTTATAATTTTACTTTATCAATATTTTTTTACGCTTTCTAAACTTAATAACTACTGTTATATCAACAAAAATTAAAATGACACCATTGTACTTGTACTTGTAGGTGAAAGGTAACTCACCTAAAATTAGCAATTTAGTGTACTGATTGGTTAGGTTCATTCTACATCACTGCTGAGAAATCGGTTTATATTGGTTTAAAAAAATTGTATTTACCAGTTTTCTATGAACACTTGATAATGTAATTAATTTATGTTATTAAACGTTAAATTTTTTATTTGTAATGAAACATTTTGTATGATAAGAAAAAAACCAGTGTAGTGAAAATTCTCTTAAAAGTGTGGGTACCCAAATTTATTTTTATCAACAATGTAGCCTACGCTCAAATCGGCTTTTGAGAGTGTATTGCGCCCTCAGGGAATTGAGAGTTACCGTAAAGTGGCAAGGATCAAAGTAGCTTGTAGCCGACCAAAGATCAAAGGATGGAGAACGCTGGCCAGCGAATGACTCTGAACCAAATTATCTATAGCAAATTGAAACATTTTGTTATGCAGTTAATTTTCTTGGTACAGATAAATTGTATAAATAGTTTACATTAATTTGATTTCGCTTTCCGTAATTAATTATTTTTCTTTTGTCCAAAACTTAATTTGCATGAAATTTAATCATTGGGTAAACAGCGTAAATTACTAATAATATTTATAGACATTCATATTTTATTGAAAAATTCTTGTATGAAAAGAGATTCATTATTTCTACCTTATTCAACATAATCAATTTATTTCGTCAGGTGTTAGGGAAGGTATAACCGAGTCTGAAGACGCTATGATTGATTGTGTCTTTCATTACAAATTTAAATAAGGCTGTGAATCACACAAATATAGGTAAAAATGTAATATGTCAACTACTATTTGGTTTAATAAGGGTCGTTGGCCGGCCACACGTGAATCGCGTTTAAATGTTTTTATTTTGTATGTTCGTTATGTCGGTGTTGTGTGTAGTAAGTGTAATGTGTTTTTTAAATTTGACGAAAACTGACAGTGTTTTTTAACTTTTGACGCAAGATTTGAAAATGGGACGCACGTCCCGAAACTAGTCATCTGAAGACAAATGTTTTGGATTGAAGACGTAAAGGTATTGTAACCTATTATTATTTATTTTAATAAGGGGTTTATGGCTAAGTTTCGGCAAAAAAAAATTGCCAAGGGCTTGTTACTACATAGGTTTTAACATTTGGATTGGCAACTGTCTAATTACAGTCTGCAATGTATCCCATTCAAGTTTTTCAAAGCACTTAAAGTGCCTAGTGATTTGGAACATTGTTTTGTAAGCATAAAATAATCATAAAAAACACAGACCGGTAAGGGACTGGATGTTTTACAAAATAAACCAATGTTATCAATGTGACAATTGTTTCATCATATCCAAATAAACTTATTTCTAGTTTGATAAGGATCCCTCATGACAATCACCTGCCGGTAGGAATATACAGCACAGGATGTTTAATGTAGGAAGTACGCGAAAGATGTAAAATATTGAATAAATAAAAGAGCTTTAACTAAAAGCCCACTTATGTCTGAACACTGGCTTTGTACGTTTGCGTATTTACATATAAAAAAAATAATGTTAGAACTTGAATGTAGAGTTATGAATATTCACTTTTTGAACCCTAATAAATATATAAAAGATCAGGGTTTTATATATTAGCGAATTTCCCTATAGGGAATACGCTATTAATGTAGTAGTCATGATAAGACCTAAGCCCGGGACTACTTTACTTTTTCATTTTGAGGTCCCCAGAAGCCAAAAACACCATTCGTTCATTTTCATATATATATGTATATATATATATATATATATATATATATATATATATATATATATATATATATATATCCATCTATCTATCTATCTCTCTCTCTCTCATATATATATATATATATATATATATATATATATATATATATTTGTGTGTGTGTGTGTGTGTGTCCGTGGTACCGATAACTTTTGAAGGGAACCTCCGATTTTGATGAAATTTGGTATGAAGGTGTAAGACCAGGTCTATTTTCATGAGTTCGCGAACCAGCATTGTCGGGTTATGGGAACGGGGTTTTATGGGGTTTCAAAGGGGTCAAATATGGGTTTTTGGCATTTTTGACCTCAATTTTCAAAATTAACTGAAACCATTTAAAAGAGCTTAAAAAAAACAAACAATTTGGTACTTTGAATTTTTGTCTTAGCATAACTGGTTTCGGGGAAAATCCAAAAATGTGTTTTCCATGTTATTCTTATGGGAAATCAAGAAAACCCTATATCTTGCTTATTTATTGACATAACTTAATCAAATTTGGTGTGTACATTATCTAGATAGGGCTTAACTTATAATTGCTTACAAAACCCATATGGCGGCAAACCTACATACTCACCCCCATGGGGTTTGTGGGAAAATAAAAAATTGCCAGAGCTTACTACAATTTTGTGTTTACATTCACCAATTATTGATTAACTTAGATTTTCTAACAACACCCCATGGCAGCAAACCTACATACTCGATCCTATGGTGTTTTTACGGGGAAAGTAAATAATCTGAAATTCCACTGGAAATTCGCTGAGTACGCAGGTTTGCTGCGACGGGGGTATTTTTTTTTAATTCTCTGAAATAGATATATAAATGAATAAACACAAATTAAGTTATTAAGGAAGATTGAGTAAAAATTATGTGAGATAAAAAGAAAGGAGTATGTTTGTGTGTTTTGGTATTCTCTTTCACATCCGGCCGTAGGTCCTCAGAGACATTTTAAACCTGTTAGAAAGCTTTTATTTCCAGAATTAAGTTTGTTTGTAATCACTAAGTACTCATACACAAGACTATCGAAACATTTTTTACACCTAAAATTATTATAGAAGTTTTCATTAAAACAACAGTGTCTTTTTCCGTAAAATAAATACATAAATAAAAAAAAAATCTGTCCTAAAGATGCTACATCATACTGCTGAAATACAAAAGTAATAACTGATTTTAAAATTAAATAGTTAAAATTTCAATAATCTATTTACGTTTAGAGGTTGACTTTCGTCTTAATTTAAATATATCTTAACAGCCGATATTTAGGATGAACAAATGAAATTTCAAAACGTTCAGTAAAAAAAATAATCTGCAGGTAGTGTTTTTTCGTTTTCCTTATTTGATTTTGAATCATTATGAGCTTTTAAAGTTAAATTCAACTTTTAAGGCTAGCGCATGGAAATATAAAACTATTTTTCAGGACACTTTTAAAAAGTTACAAACATCAACTTTGAGGACTAATGTTTAAAAGTGCGCAAAAAAACATCTGCTCACTTTTTCGATAAATGCAAAAAATGTGTTTGTCTTATACAAAAATTGTACTAATCCACAATGGAAAAAAATATAATACCCAACTTGCAGACTTCATTTGTCAAAATACTGTTCATTAGAAACATTGAAAACTATTTGCTATGCTCACATACATGTTATATCTTTTGGAGTTGTGTTGTATGGAGCAACTAGTAACACAAATTTGCTGACAATTTTAAGGCTTCAAAAAAGGGTAATTAGAACAATCATGAATTTAAGTGATAAAGATTCTGAAAAACAATCCTTTCCTCAGTTAGGTATACTTACAATCTATGGTCTATACATTTTGGAAACAGTCATGTTTGTAAGGTATAATGGTGAGAGGTTACCTAAATTAGGTTCAAGTCATAATTACAACACCAGAAATAAAAATCAGCTAGCAACGCAGAAACATTAAATGCAATTATATTTTAAGAAGCCCAGCTCTGCAGGCATGATCTTCTTGAACCAGCTTCCCAAAGATCTGATTTCAATATAAAGCAATAAGAAGTTTAAAAACCATTTAAAAACATTTTTAATAGAAAAATCTTTATATTCATTTGAAGATCTTTCTTTAGACAATTCTTTTTATAAGTTATTATTTATTTTTCTTTACTTATCACATAGTGAGATGCCATTATACATTTGTATGATTTCATGTAACAGTTATGTAAGTGTAATTGTACAAATTTTACGAATAAAGTTGATTTGAATTGAATTTAATTTTAACATTTCATAGATTTCATTGCCTTATAATTTTTTTATTATTTTAAACTATGACGGAATTTAACTATTGCACCTACTTAAAAAGATAATGAAATTGCAACCACTTTAAAACAGGATTGCTGACAGATAAAAGTTTCGTTGTAGTAAAGAAAACTACTATTTCATTCTGATAATAGACTATTTTTTAAAAAAACATATCGAAGTGCTATGTTATTAGAAACGAATACAATTCGAGTCGTACAGTTGAAATTTATTGTAATAGTTATATGTAAATCAAAGCTCACATAATATAAAATATTAATACAATAATTGCATACGAAAATATCCTGACAAAAATGTGACAATGAGATAGTCAACGACCAGCAACAATTTGTGGTGGATTGTGATTTTCATCATCCAGCCACAACATCACTGTATCAATCTTGGTAAATCCCCAGCACTCGGTGTCATGTTCCGGACTTACTGAGGATTTGTCAGTGGTAACAAGTTAAGTACTAGAAATGCAACAAAATTGAACTATTCATTTTTGTATAATTAATTTGATTACTCCTTGAAAATTAATCATGTTTAAATCAAATAAAAAAAATTAAATAAAAACGCTAGTTATTAATTAGATATTTGACTCTTCTATACACCATTCTACACTGACGGTTATTCCACCGCGTTACACGTTATTTTAACACGCTAGTGAAGAAGCTCCCATTTAAAATTAATTGTTATTTTAACTATAAGGTGGTTAATGCATTAAAATTACTACCTAATGTAAATATTGTATGGAATGGTACTAGTAGTTCTAGTAAATAGTCGAGCTGTTGGTGTTAAGAGGTGTTAGGCACATCATGTTGGCCTAATCAATGCTACCAATCAATCTGGCATCATATTGACCTAAACATATCAAAGGTATTGGTGTTATTGAAACCTACAGCTGAAACCAATTGCGTGACAATAAGGCTTTAAAAAAGTTATATTAATTAATTTATCATGGTCAGTTTATTATATGTGATAGAAAATATCGTTCATATCTCGGGCCAAAAGTGATATCCCTTGCTTGACTGGAGTTCCATACTCAGATCACATATAGCTATATTTTAATTTTATCAATCGTAACCTTAACGAAATCCCTAAATCGTATGTTTTAAAAAAGTAAACCCTACCTAGACATTGGAAGAGACATTTTCCGGACTGGTGGTGAATTTAATAGCCTACTCTCCAATCTAGGTGTTTGAACGCGGTGTTATAAAAAACGCTTTTCCGGTATTTCTTTATGAGTTGTCTTTTTACACACATTTTGCAAAGATTTTTTTGACTGTAACAAAAAAATCAATCGAGTAACTTAATTGTTGGTTGTTACTGAATAAATGTTAAAGGGAGTTTTCATTAATAGGCCTAATCAATAGAAATATATCCTCATATTTTTTATTTTGTATTAAAACCATATACATAAGGTCTATTGTTGATAAAAAAGTATTGGCAAGTAATATTGTCATAAAATACAAAAAGAAAAAAAAAAAACAAAAAAAAAAAAAAAAAAATTGACCCAAAAGATTTTTTGAAGCACGACTACTATCCTAAAATGAATTTTATACTTGGTTATAAAAAATTCCATGGCAACGATTTTCGTGGTGTATTAAACTAAATGTTTTTCAAGAAGTGATACTTGGGGATGTTTCTTAGGTCCATTTTCCAACATCGGAGTTACTCTGTCATGTAGGCGAGTTTGAAATTTGAAAATCAGGAGTTACCTTAGTTTTGTAAAACGAAAGTGAAGGCCAATGTTTTGTTACTGAGTATAGAAAATTGAGCACAACTAATACATCCTTTGATTTAAGCTCCACTTTAGTTTACAGTTTTTCTTTTACAGAATAGCTTACAATCAAATCATTATCAAAACAATATATAATTATAAACTTTTTAATATGATAAGTATTATCAAGGAATCTAAAATAAATAAAGAGAAGGTAGGGGTCAAGACACGCAACGCTCTCTATTCACCAGATGTTCTTTTGCACCTATGACATCATCATTACCTTTAACAGTATTAGTAAATGGTGATGTCATAGGTGCAAAAGAACACCTGGTTCATAGAGGGCGTTGCATGTCTTGACCCCTACCTTGTCTTTATTTATTTTAGATTCCTTGAGTATTATTTTGTAATTAAAAATCTTGCTACGATATTGAACCGATTTTCAAGTTTGTGGTGGCGTAGGATAAGGTGGACTGTAATTTTTTCCGCAAAAAAGTTATGAGAATCGGATTTAAAATGAAGGCACTGCCCATAATTGGAATTTAAACCTTCCTCTTAGAATGACATTAGGATTGGGTAGAACATTTTGAACATCTTTTAATGTACCGCTGTAAATAAGTGTAGTTTTGTGTGACCACTGATAATTACAATATTAAATTGGTAGGCCTACATTTAAGGTCAAACATTTGTTTTACAACTTAAAATCATATATAATATATAAAAACCATCCTTAATTGTTTTATTAAAATGTCGTTTACTCCTGCTTTATTTTAAATGGTATTTTAGTGAGATTAAGTGAGAAAATATTAATAGTATCTAAATGAGATGATATCCTCTTTTTATTACTCAAATGTTAGGCTATATTTTTAAAGGTTAAGACCTACAGGAAATTAAGTAGTAGTTATTTTGTTAGCAAAGTCATTGTTTTGTACGGATATTATTATCTTACTTCCGTCCAAACTCTAAAATGTTGATAAAGGGAATATGTAAAATTCATGTAGGTTTTATAGAATACAGTATATTTATGTAGGTAATTTATTTTTTATAAAAGTAATTTTGTTAAGATAAAAACCTACTAGATATACGATTCACAACTGTTTAAAATAACCCTCGCCCCCAAGAACAAACAAAAAACAAAACAAAATAACGAAAACCAAACACTAAAGCCCAGTATTTTTTTTTAATTTTAAACTTTTCATAGAAGCTTTTACAGACTTTTAAAGCTTTGTTTGAAATAAACTTGTTCGTATAAACAGGAGTCTCGACTGAAATTCACCTTATTCACCTTCTAAATTATACGGTAATATTGTAGACTTTAAGACTAATTGTTCTCCTGAAACATTGAGCATTAATTTTTTTTTCGTAATATAGTAGTAATTTTCCCAAGTTAGTAAATGAACACAATTTTTATTACAATATGTTAATATTAATTATGATCGATACCACAGTTGTATCCTGTACTTGGATAAAACAATGTATACAGAACTTATAAGTAGGGACATCCCATTTTAACAAATTTTAGTTTTGCCCTCGAAAACCAAAGGAAAATATAGACCTGATGCCACTATTGTTTCTCTTAACTGCCATGGGAGTGCTATTTCTACTTCTTTAATGTTTAAATGAACAGTACCAGGTTAACCGAGCCTTGCTCGTTGGTTTAAATTTCCTGTTGTTATAGTGTCATATTAATCAAGCTATAAATCTACACCAGACTCTTCACAGATAACATCTGGTAAAAAAAACTGCTTAAAATTAATGTTCATATATTTTTGTTTACTTTTAGTTGGTATTTTGTTACCAAAATAGCAACCCATAAGACCAATGTTAAAAATTACGATTTTTAAACTTAAATTGAGAACCAATTCTATTTTTCTGGGATTGAGGCTGTTTCTAAACTTATTTTTGGGCCAAAACCCTCTTAAATTCAAAGTTTAAGCATGATCTAAACGCTAGGCTTCGAGATCGTGGAACACACATCCTTCAGATATTGCTCGTATTATAGTATATTAGATATTTGTTTACGAAAAAGTAAAACAATAACCAACGTCTGCAAAATTATTCCAACCATCTGTTTTCATTCAACCAATCAGTGGATAGTCCTCAGATAAATTTAATCTTTTTGGGGCTGTCTGTGTTTCGAGTTCGTTATTCTCAATTCCATATGTAGTAGGATGTTCCTACTTATTTGGTTCTGTATACTTTGGCTAAAACGTACATGTCGAATGGTAAAAAAAGAGTACATACAATGGTGGGACCAAGAGTGCAAGGATCTTTACAGGGTGTTATACTGACAATGCAGGAAAGATAAAGCGGATATACTCCTTAACTCTCTCGATATATGCAGAACATAGAAGTCGGTGCACACTGTTGTCAACCAAAGTTTCGCCCAAAGTGGTAATAGCTATTTGCCTCCCACTGCATGGATATAATCACATTGCCATACCTCTAAACCGTACGCAAAATAGTTCATTTCCGTCTTCCGTTTCATTCCCGCATGTTAAATCAAATAGCAATTAAAGATCAGCTGTTGTTACAGCTGTAACCATGCCACAGCTGTTGATCATTGTTGTCGGTTAGTAATTGCTTAGTCTAGTTATTGTTTAGTTTGAGGTTATGTTTGATAGTTAACAGTGTGTTCCAACAGAAAAATCAAACATAACCTAAATTTAATTTTGTATAAAATAAAACATTTTATCTGTTGCAATTATGGTGGTAGGAAAAATATTTTGCGTTTTAAGCTCAAATTGTCATTGACGCACTCAAAAATTAACTGTGCGCTCTTAAAGTTAGTGTGCGCTCTTAATACACATGAGTTCTCTGCTTTGAGAATTCTCCACTAGTAAGTCTGTTGAAAGCCATAGACTCGACATAATTAAACGCTACTTATAAATAAATAAATAAAGTAGATAAATAGCTACATTTTTAATTGTAAGGCCTCGTCCCTGTGAAAATGTTCAAAACCTCGCCTGTTTACCTCAACCTGTTTGTACTTCTACTAGACACAAATGAATTTAAATCACAATGAATAAAACCAACTAGTTCCACTGGAAGTTGCTTGAAATTTCAGGTACGATGGGGCTAAACGAGATGATCTCTTCTAAAACCTTGGTAAATAGGATTAAACGACATTTTCCCAGAGTTTATAAAACATCCTGATGCGTATGACATCTAGTGTGGCGTATTGCAGTTTTTAAAATATTTGACATATGATTAGGAAGACTACAAAAAACAAAAGTAAAACAAGCTTAAAAGGACGTATGACTGTGCACTGTGTTGTCTCTGAAATCCAGGGCTTCAGTAAAGATCACACAATTTTGGCACACAAAATTAGAATAGAATTAAAAAAATATAGCCTATATTAGTTGCAAGAGTGTAAGAAGTACTCAAAAGGTTTTTCATCAATTAAACCAATTTTTGATCCTCGAAATGAGCTTAAGTATAAGTAGACCTATTATGATCTGTTCTCTCTGTGAGCCATTCGTATAGAATGACGCTTATTAAAATGGTTTATAGAGTAATAAAAAATTCTAGTTTCTTTGTTACACAAATATCATAAATCAATGAAAACATTAATACTGTTATGAACAATAAACCTTTTATAAAACAAGTGCATATGAATTGAAGACATAAGCTTATTTTGGGCTGTCTTTAAACAGCTTACCAGATCGGTCCTTAGTTGCATCATAAAAATAACAGTTGTAGAACAGAATGCATCTCTTGTGACTGTTAGGAGGAACAGCATCACTAGCTGACGGCCAACGCGACGTTTTGTCTGATTATAAACAATCTATAAAGGTTTAGCAAAGCCTCCTCCCTTCACATGTCAGTTGTATATACTAGCCTCTCTGACACATGGCGTTTTGCCAAATGGCTGCGTCGTTTACCACAAATATTCCTGGAGACGTCCATAGCAGCGACGTCACTTATAATATACCGTGCTGTATAAAACAATACTAAAATTTGATGTGGGTTTTCTTGGATTTCTCTAAACAACGCATATAGAATAACAAGAATATACTCTACATATTGTTTACAGTTTTATTATCTTTCTTGTAGAGAAGACATTCTGTTTAACATAGAACATATAGTAAAAAGTTCGTTTCAAGCTAGTTATATGCTGTTCAAACTTTTTAGAGCTAATAACTATGTAGATAATTATGTCGATGTTAGAAAATTAATGCCCTCTTTTATGCTGGTAAGTAAATATTTAATTATTATAAGGATCCCTGACCTCTTAGGCGCCATTTACTAACCAACTATTATAGCATCATACAGACTAAACAACATGGCAATAGTCGTTTGTAATAATTTTTGTGCAAGGTTTTTTCTGTTTCCATACTGTTTTTATTTTTTTTTTTATTTAAAAACTTAAAATACCTAACACACTGTATCACATAATTTTTTTTGTAAAGCAACAACACCTTATTAGTGAAGGTAAGAATTAAAATAGAGACGTAAATTTATTAATTTTTTTTTTTTTTGTAAGATTACTTTTGCAAAAAAAAAAACAAAATTGTAGGTAGAATCAATATTAGTAATGCAACACAGAATAGCAGTTATTACTTTTAAAAAACTTCATTTTTTATGGTGGGAAAAGAAATAAACATACCTTACTCGTCTTATTTTTAAACTTATTCCCGTATGATTAAATTCAGCTCTGAAATTGAAACATTGATTATACGGGTTCTATACTTTTATAAGGATTAGGATAAGTAGTTAACTTTTTCTTCAATAACAGTCAATAATTATTTTGTTAGATTCACAAAATTGCTTTTTTATTCAGATCCAAATGCCCTATAATAGAATAACACATATTTTGACTAGTGCATTTATGACTTTTAATATAAGTCATAGTTTATCGTTCTTTTGGTAGGGAAACGATAAATAATTGCCCAGATTCAGTATTCAATACATGTAAGAGGCTCATCCCTCGCCGATGAACCAGAAACAAAGCCCGCAGCGATGGAGCTACCTCAGCGATTAATTCAATACATTCTCTGTTCTTCAGCCTCAACTGTATATCATTATCATCAATGAGATAAATTAATTTAGATAAACCAAAATTTGATTACTTATTCCTATAATCAACTAGCCTAACAGAAGCTTTTCCTTCATGTTTTGATTTAGTTTTTCTAAAACATAAAATGAAAATCGAGAGAAACTCACAATAAAAATATCATCATAATTTTATTCCATGTATTACTTTTGAAATTATTTTGTTAATCATTTGTGTGTAGCGAATATTATAGTGTTCAAATTTTCAAACTCAGTGATGTTGAAACCATACACATGGAACGATGCCAACAACACAAAATAAACAAACTCCAGGGAAACTTTTGGTGACCCTGAGTAGGCCTACAGTTTACAATGACTGAGCTACTACGTACACAACAGAAGTTGTCCAGCCCATTGCTGGTGGTGAGTTGAGAAAATGTTAACGTGTGTTAAAGGTTTTCGTAATAATTGTGAGTCACATAAATATAGTTAAGCTTAGGTATTTATTATAAATTTATATTAATTTTTAGTTTATGATAATTAAATTTAACACATAATCATACAAATCATTAATGAGTAAGATACATTGAAAGATTATAGTACAGGTATAGTGTTTACTGAAAAGACATGTTTTAATCAAACAAACATGTTTTCGTAACCTAACTAGTTAATTCTCGATTCATTTATTTATTTTCCCACGGCCAGTGAAAATTTTACAAACATTAAATAAACAATAAGCATTAATATATATATATATATATATATATATATATATATATATATATATATATATATATATACGGTCTTTATTTTGTAAATATTATGCCACAAACCCAACTTAAAGAGGTCAAGTATTTTCAAAGCACAGTTTATATATATATATGTATATATATATATATATATATATATATATATATATAAACTAGTTTATATTATATATATAATATATAAAATGTGCTTTGAAGATGCTTGACCTCATTCAAGATACTTTGAATGAGGATACTTGATATATATATATATATATATATATATATATATATATATATATATATAATGTGCTTTGAAGATACTTGACCTCTTTAAGTTGGGTTTGTGGCATAATATTTACAAAATAAAGACCGTTAAAATGATGTATCGTATAACATTGGCCAATATACTCTTATTCCAGATTTCCCCTAGAGGAGAATCTGATGGAAGTCTTTATAAAAAATTCTTCGCCCTATGTCAAATTGTACATGATTTTACAGACATTTTTTTACTTATTAAATTTTAAGTTCAGTAATATGATTTCAATGAAAGGACTGCCTAACATATAAGTCACGGTTATCAATTTGAGATTGGTTTTGCGACATTGTACTCTGATAACTGAAACCTTTAATTTGATATACATATTAAATTAAGCTTCTATTTAAGATTATCAAATGACTCCTTGTGGACCGACACCTAATAAAACCTATTTTTTCAGCCCACGACATAATTATCAGAGTTTTAACTTTTAGTTTAATTATTGATAAAATATTAAGCCGTTTCAAATCTTTTTAGCACTCCTTTATAACACTATTCTCGAAGAGAACAAATTGAAGAGGACATATTGAAAAATAATAAAAAAATAACAAAAATTATAATTTTTTGTCACGAATTCCCGAAAAAATTAATGTGGAAAATGAAAGAGCGATACGTTTTTGTACATGCACTGATGAGTGCAATTACAACAGAGTGTATTTAATTTTACCCTAAGGAATGTGATCAAATAATGATAAAAATGTAATTTTACTTATGTGAATAATATAAATGTTTGCCGATTTACATCAAATTTAGTATGGACGTAAGTTAACTTTTTAGAAAAAAAACTAGTTAACCTCTTAAAAAAATTATGATTTGTATTTTTTTTGCGTAACTACGCCAGTGGCATTTAAAACCTTTTGATGGGGAACGGTCCAAACCCCAGTCTTATTACTCTCTAGCATCGACCAGTTGTTAGAAAGCACCATTAATGACATGACAATGAGAAATAGCAACTGGGTCCGTAATCGAATCTTAAAAAAACTTCTCTCAGGATCCTTTCTCTCAGGGCAACCTTTGGATTCAAAGGGGAGCACTATAACCACTCAGCGACAGCTATAGTATTTGAAATGAAATGAAATCTATCTATATATATAATACGTGAAGCTGTTTTTTGTAAGCACTACTCCTCCCTTATTTCTGGAAGAAATTCAATAGTTGAGATGTCATAAGATTCGTATATGTTCGTAGTTTTGCAATAAGGTATTAGATTTTTTATATTTGTACTCTGAAGGGCACGAGAAGTACTTAAAGTTCGTTTTTTGTCCGTAAGATTAACATGGTTGCGAATGATTTGTAATGCATTGCAAAATAAAACAGCTGTTGATAGTAAAACAGACAAACTAGCTGAATAAGCTCTGAATAGAACTTTGAATTTTTTATGCAAAGGGGCAAGGTTTTATTATTACCAGATAATCGGGTAAATGCAGCGCATTGCGCTGCACAGGTACCCCTAGTGATATATACTGTGTGTCCTATTGCAAATGGCTAGAAAAATAATTGTATAATTTAACCATCATGTGAATTTTTTTTGATCATCCAAACAACTTATCCCGTTAATTAATAAAGTTGTCCAAACCATGTATTCCATGCATATTTTAAATGGCATTGCTGTGGTTTGGTTTAAGTTTATGAATTTACAATGATTGTAACCAATATCGCATGTAAAATATCCAATAAAAAAAAAATTGTGTGTGATAATTATTAGAGTTGATATTTATCTAAGATGGCGTGTATTTAGAGACTGAGAACTATTTGGAATTATTAGAAGATGATATTCCAATCGTATAAAACGTTTTAAAAGAACTTCAGTTAGTCTGTCTATAGCTGAATTCCTAACACGATGAGTAAATTCTCATTTTAAATAGCAAGTCAGACTCAAAACAAGTGAATCTTTTCCATGATGTTACATGTATATCTGTGACTGTGTCGAAAAGAGCAACGTATTGTAATGAACATAAACACGTATTTTCCTTCATTCGTTTTATTTTAAGATTTGTTACTCGATGTAAAACCACTGAGTGAAGAACTTAAGAGATATTAGCATATAGAGTGAGTGGACATGGGATAAGGGAAAGGGAGCCGATGCTCGCAGTCAATTCTTAAATCGCTTTTCCTTGAATACCGAAAGTACCGTCGATTGTTGAAAGAATTCAATTGTTTCTTCTCACCTTTAGAGAATGTGATTTTGTTGATTTTCTTTATAAATATTCTGGCTGTGGTTGGTTTAAAATTTTTATGTTGACGACCGCCTCTAAATAATCACCTTAATAAAATATTTAACAACATCGCTCAATATAAATTATTTGTCGATTCATTTAGTTTTATATCTAGTTCATTGTAAGCATTGTTATGCAATATGTATATCTTACTTAAATTATGTATAACTAATTAATCAAGGTATTAAAAGTCAATATGCTAAAAAATATAATTATAGATCGGACTATGTAATTTAAAAAAAATATATGCAAGGTGAATTTATTTAAATTTTTTTTAATATTTTAACTGTCCTCGTCTAGATTGTCTGACTCATCCTTTGTATTCATATTAAATTATAAAAGTCAAGGTAAAAGTGGATTTTATAAGCATCGTATTGGAGCTGATGTGCCCTCCTCCTACTTTCCTGCGTTGGTAATATTTAAATAATTTTACAAACCTTTCTTAAGACATTTAACAGTAATGTCTAATAGCCCGGATATAGCCTTCTATAACAACAATATTTTGTATGATATATATTTTATTAAATACACATCAATATTTTTTATATTAGAATACAGTAGTTGATTGATCAATTACGATATAAAATAACTGTTATGGCGTTTTTTTTTAAACCCATGTATATGTCATTGTTTTATCGTTTTTCAGCTTAAACTTTGTAATGGTAAATTTTCCAAATAATGTATGTGACATATCCATTTGACCGCAATTTAACAAATATTTTCTATTGATGTGTAATTTATATTAAACTTAATCACACCACTATAAAATATTTCAATCCATATTGATTCATCAACATAACTGAATTGAGGAGTGATTTCGGGCTTAAAAGCCATGTTTTACTAATTATTGAGTGGCCGATAATGCAACTGTGTAACGCAGTCACACGAGATTAACATGGATGATCGTTAATGTGTTGGGAAACGGGACAAGAGTATTAGGATTTGGGATGTTTGTACAAACAAACTTTACTTTTAAATGTTAAAAGTGACTCCTTTTTATACGATCACCTCTGGTATATCGTAAACTGAGATACATTGAAGACCAAATAGGAAGTGTTTTAAAACTATAAATGATTAAGTGCTTTATACATACAAAACACTTCTAAATTCATAAACATTTATTTGTGTTTTAGTGAAGAACAAAATGGATTCATGGAAAAATGTGTTGCACAAAAATAATTAATACAATGTTATTTAGTAATACAATACAATTGTATCTATATTATTTTTGAGCTGAACATATTCTTATATTTATAAAAATATGTTCATTAAAGTTTTACAACTAACAACAACTTAGCTTTATATGAGCACCATAAAACCATAGTATACATTATTTAAATAATTTGTTTCGAATATTTTACTTAACCCAAATGTATGGAAAATAGTTATTGTATTACACAATCAACTTTCAAAATGTTCTAAGACCTCACGACTAATTCATAATATTTTAAATTATTATTATTTATTTATTGGGTTGGATCGAGAAAGTTTTTTTTAAGTTATACAATGTGGAGGTTTTGCTAGTAATAACTCGAAAAAGAATAAATGACAAAAATAATTAAAAAAAAATAAAAAGTAAGATAAAAATTGGAATGCAGGTACAATAATTTTCAACATAACAAACTTTAATACTTATTAATTTTACATACTTTACCAATTACCTATTTTACAAGTTAACTGTGATGCAATGATATTTAGTAATATCATGGTCATACCAATATCATGATAATATCTGGTTTATTATGTTGTAAAATGTTATATAAAATATAACATCATATATATTTTTGACACCAAGTGGGTGTGACGACCTGCAATATTAATATACTTGCTCAAATATTTCGGTTACTTACACCGGTGAACTGGACGTAGATTGTTGTACGCATTGCAGGGACATTGTAAACATCACCAGGGTTTAAGCGAAAGTTTCAGTTGTGTGTTTATTTTGTGTTGTTACCACCGTTCCTTTTCATCATTAGATACTTTCAATTTTAATAAAACTTTGTAAGAATTTGAAATTTTAATAAAATTTCATTAAGTTATAAAAAATGTACAAAGTACACGATTGTGAGTTTTTAATGTTTTGTTATTGTTTGGCTTAGTTACGATTTAATAGACAATAACACAAAAATTCTTTTCCTTTGATATGTGTACAGCAAGTAGACGATTAAATCATACAATTTGACATTCAAGTACTTTGAACCTATATATTAAAGTGACTCCTTTAGCATAATGTTCTCATTATGCAAATGGTGTGTATTTGGTATAGTAAAGTAATTCTTTATGATGTTACTTATAAATAATTATTGTTGCTTATTACAAAAGTGCAATTAAAACACATATTTGTCCTGATAAACTTTAACTGTTGTTTAAAAATTTTATTTATGTAACTTTATTGACAACATAGATCTCATTACCCTGTCAGCAAAACCAATTGGTGGAACATTTTGAAAATATGTTTAACTAGTTTAGTAGATAGTTGATATAGTACCCGGTAATTAGTAGATGTAGATATAGTTTTTATAAAATCGTAGTGCACTTTCAGGAGCAAACTAAACCGCGTAATGAAAAACATAAGGGAAAACGTATCTAGGTAAAATAATTGTATAAATTTATTTTGAACCCACAACGATTAATCAAAACACTGTCGATGACCAGTTTGAGCTTCTTGTCAAGTGTAACTTAACCTCTCTAAATGTTAGTTTTTGTTAGGTCATAAAAAATACGATAAAATACCCCGATCTCTTTTGGAGTCAACTTGTTCATATCTTACAAATGTCCTAAATTAAACTGGTCGTCAATTACGTTGGTGTAAGGAACGATTTTGTGATTAGTTCATTTTTTTGGAATGTGAATCGCGAGTGAAAATAAAACACCATTTTAATTATTAATTTCAATAATGCTTTTATACTCATATCTGGTCTCGGAATAATTTTATGAAAACTAAAAAAGAATACCTTTATTATTACTGAAATGTATACAGGTAATGTTGTATTTACACATAGGTTCACTACCGACGACGCGACGGTGTAGTTCGTTAGGGATGCTAACTCAAGTCTTCAACACACACTACAACTGTTTGCATCTTCCATTAGTAGTTAACGCTCTTTACCGTGATGTTCTATTTATAAATTTTCAATAACTTCAATAAAATTTATAAGTTACTCTCTTTGACCAAAAGTATTAAACAGCGAACTTTACTTACATAATTAATAAGCTATTTCTCATTAAATATAATTATAACATTAATATAAATATAATTTATTATATAAATTTATATAAATTTAACATAAAGTTTCAATGATATATTTCAAATCGAGTATGGTTAATAATTTAAGCTCTTTAATTGTATAATTTGCTTGCATGTCTTCAATGCAATTGAACAACATTTAAAGTAAACATTAAATAGTTGGAACTGTTTAAGTTTCCAAGAAGCTTAAGAAGATACTTAGCAACATGTGAGAGCATTTAAACTCTAATTGTTCTCAACTCCTGCATTCAACTTTCCCAACAATATCAAAAGTTAAGTTTTGTCTTGAACTATTCATTTCTATTCATTTACATTCTATTGTTTCTATTTATTTTTTCTAAAACAAAAAAGTATTACTGAAAGAGAAATAAAGACATTCCTCATGTTCAACTGTATTGATATGGCTTCCGAATGAAAAGGTTGAAACATAATATTTATAACTTGTGTCAAAACATTTTACTAACAGTGGTTCGGTTTTTGAAATTTAGATAGTAAGATTTAAATATTTTCTTTATGAGATCGTGTTTGCTAATACTCAGTCTGCTTTTCAGCAAATTGCACTTCACACCAGTTAAGAGTGTTAGCACCTGTGATATGCCGGTTGGACTCACAACTATAAAAACACAAGTGGTTTAGAAGCCAATTTCTCCTGGCATGTGTTCTGTGCCATCCTTGGCCTTCCTCCGAAAATCCCCAATGAGGATCATAACAAAAATTTAGGGTTGACTCCAGAGGAGTTACGATAAAATATTATATCAAGCATACTACATTTTAATACATCCCAGAAGGTTTATATACATAAAAGGACCTAATGGTGGAGTACAATGTCGTAAACCCAATCTCCGATTTCATAGGCCTTTTCTGGGATGGGTCAGAGGATGACATAGAACACAAGGTATGTTCAAGACTGGGGATTTTAGAGGAATTTTCTGGGGGTGGGTCAGAGGATGACATAGAACACTAGGTATGTTCAAGACTGGGGATTTTAGACGAATTTTAAGGGGTGGGTCACAGGATGACATAGAAAACTAGGTATGTTCAAGACTGGGGATTTTAGAGGAATTTTCTGGGGTGGGTCAGAGGATGACATAGAACACTAGGTATGTTCAAGACTGGGGATTTTAGAGGAATTTTCCGGGGTGGGTTAAAGGATGACATAGACCACATTTAAGCGAAAATTGGCTGTCAATTTTTTTTATGTTTCAGTCAGATTTTGGCTTAATTTAACATCCGACATTTGAACCCACAATAAAGCTTATACATATGCATAAGCTACAGATCAAAAACTATTTTATGGTTAGGCATATGCCAAAACTTTTAGATGGAAAGTTTTGTTAAGGTCTAAAAAAAATGTGTACATTTTTAAAATTAGTTCCCACAAATAAAACAAAATTTTTGTCAAAATATTTTACTAGAAGCCAAACTCTTCATTTTCAATTTAGTTTTAAGGTATTTTTCTCTTTTAATCATAACTATTACTAATACTAATCCTAACAGTTTAGGATATATTGGCACTTGAATTCTGGAGACATAATACACAGAAATAAAAAGTAATCCACGATAAAATTATATAATAGTATTTTATGCAATGATTGTATTGATGAACACGTTTTAGACACGAGTAAGAAAACAAGTGCAGCAAGTGTTATGAATTTCTTAAAAGTGGCTTACAGGCTGTGTTGTAGTTTTCCCATAAGAATGACAAAGGATAAATTTTATATTCGTTATCTTTGAAACGAAAATGTGCAAGAATGAAAATGACTTAACACCTCAGTAGTGGGGAATGGGGGCTTCTGGGCCAGTTCAAGGTCACCCGAGCGATGACGTCATCGATGACGTCATCGAGGTCAATGACCTCATCGATGACGTCATCGATTGCATCATTGATGACGTCATCACCAATGACGTCACATCCATGACGTCACACCCATGACGTCACAGAAATGACGTGCTGATGACGTCATCACCCCTTACGTCACCAAGATGACGTCATCGATGTCACAAAAGGTCAAGGTCACGCTGAAACCTAAAATTTTTCGGCACTTTTGCTGTTTCTCGCACTACGCTCCGAGTTTCAGTCACAGTTACCATGACCTTGACGACTTGGAGCGAATTTGCGATGAGAAACAGCAAAAGTGCCGAGGAAATTTGAAGTTTGCAACGTTACTCTGCCTAAGCCGTCATGTGACACCGCTCGGGTGACCTCGAACTGGCCCAGAAGCCCCCATTCGACCATTACTGCAACCGCGATGCGCACCCTACGACAGACACCGAGCGACTGACTGTCCGGCCCCGCGCACTCTAGGTATATGGGAAGTGGTGGGGGAAATTGTGATGACCTTGGAAAACTTGAAAATGTCAAGCGGGTAGCACCGTTTCGGTGCTACCTTAAAGTTACATGCTAAAGTGTGATGACCTTGAGTAAAAACATAGAAATACTACAAGTTGATACCGTCCCAGAGTTAAAGTGTGGTGACATTGAGTCAAAACACTGAAATACTATAAGTTGAAATCATCCCAGAGTTAAAGTGTGATGACCTTGAGTGAAAACACAGAAATACTACAAGTAGATCCCGTCCTAGAGTTAAAGTGTGGTGACCTTGAGTCAAAACACAGAAATACTACAAGTCGATCCCGCCCCAGAGTTAAAGTGTGACGACCTTGAGTTAAAAGACTGAAATGCTATAAGTCGAAATCATCCAGAGTTAAAGTGTGATGACCTTGAGTCAAAACACAGAAATAGTACAAGTCGATATCGTCCCAGAGTTAAAGTGTATTGACCTAGATTCAAAACTTGTAAAAATACTTACATATAGAGAGTTAGAGAACAGCGAAACGCACCGCATGGAAGCTGGAGACATACTGGCGGAGCGGTGTTGTGCAGCCTAGGGACTCAGTTGTGGTGGGGGTATAGCCAACACTTAGAGTAGAAGTGTTGTGGGTGACCTTGACCCACTTACCCCCCCCCCCCTCCCCCACCCCCTCCCCCACCCCTTCCCTCACCCCCTCCCCCACCCCCTCCCCCACCCCCTCCCCCACCCCCTCCCCCACCCCCTCCCCCACCCCCTCCCCCACCCCCTTCCCACCCCCCCGAACTTTTTTTTCGGAAAAATTTTTGACCTTGACCAAAAAGTTTTTTGCTCCGGACGAGAAGTGATCCCCCCACACCCCCTCCCCCACCCCCTCCCCCACCCCCTCCCCCACCCCCTCCCCCACCCCCTCCCCCCCTCCACCCCCCTCACCAACCCCCCCCCACCCCCTCCCCCACCCCCTCCACAACCCCCCCCCCGCCCCGAACTTTTTTTCTGAAAAATTTTGACCTTGACCAAAAAGTTTTTTGCTCCGGACGAGAAGTGACCCCCCCCTCCCCCCCCCTCTCAAGGCCCCCGAACATTCGTGGTTCGCCATGGATGTACGGGGGCCGAAATTTTTTAATGTCCGTGTGGCCTTGACCCACAAAGGACTTGTAAAAATTTACTGCATTGTTAAATTTAAAATGTTAAAGATAGGGTTACGGGAGTAGGCCCCCGTGTAAAGTCAGTTTGAAGTATTGTTAGGCTCCTCTCAGGCATGCAACAGGTTGCGGCTGGGGTTGTGGGAGTATGTCCGTTTGTACGCTGGCATGCAAAAGGTTGCGGCGGCCTCTGCACTCGGACCGAGGACGTAAGCCATTAGGGTGTCCTCAGTTTGTTTCCTCCTGGAAACTCAAAATTATGAAAATGAACTTTTGTTAGCTATTGAAAAGACAATGCAGTAAATGTTTACAAGTCTCGCGTGGCGAAGGGAACACGACATTGGATGTTGCCCAGTTGTCATAGTTGGGTCTCTTCGGAGGCTACAGCGATGACAACCCAAGTGCCCCACACCCCCATAGGGGGGTTTGGGGCTTAATTTTTTTAAAGTTTTTTCGTGACCTTGACCTATATATATAAAAGTTTTCAAATCTTTAACAGTCATGTTTTTTAACACAGTAAATATATTAAAGTACTTTGTAAACATTAATGGGTAGGCATTACTAACACAAGTTTGGAGTTGTCCATAGTTGTGTCTTTTCGGAGACTACAGCGATGGTAACATAAGAATGTCATGGGGCTTAATTTTTTTAAAAGTCCCCCCCCTTTAAATTTTTTTTTGAAAAATTTTTGACCTTGACCAAAAAGTTTTTTGCTCCGGACGAGAAGTGCCCCCCCCACCCCCACCCCCTCCCCCACCCCCTCCCCCACCCCCTCCCCCAGCCCCTCCCCCACCCTAATATCCTGGGCGTGGTCGCCCGGCGGCGATATAAGGCGGTCAGGTTGCACGCACTTCTCATTCACGCTCCAGCTTTCGTTGGAAGTGGCTGTCCAGGAGCTCATTCTTAAGAAGACCGGTGACCAAAAATGTCTCGTCGTATACCTTATAAACCTTTGTACTATAATCTGATTGGTATTAATAGTATTACAGACAATGAGAAGAAATTGTATAAAAAATTTTGTTGTTTACTTGACAGAACGCACAAACTACCGCCAAATACTTTCACCTACAAGCTACCCCTGATAGACAAGGATGATGTAAGCAAACTAACATCAATTCAACTGAAATTGGTGGAAGAAAAAATTCTTGTTTGTGTTAGAGAGGTGTTTCATAATGAATATTCAAAAAGATTGGCTTTTGACTTTATTAAGGAACATGCAGGACGTGAAACAAAACAGTATCCAGGATTATATTATTTATATCTTTTTGAGAATGGAGCAAGTGTAACGGTAGAAATAAGCATCAAACTAATGTAATTCTCCCAACCAAGTGTTAAACTAGGACTTGAACTTGGACTTGATTGAGGTTTTGTAGAACAGAGCGGGAGATAGATCACTTTGCGGCAATGGACTAGCATGCTGCTTAGTGGTTTATCCCCCGCTCAAAGGGTATCTTTACGCGACCTTGACCTACATAAATGCATAGTTTGTGGGGGGTATAAAAAAGGGCAAACCAATTGGATGGATACACCACTTCTATACCATGGCTCTATTGCAGTGCTCTATCCCCGCTAAAAATAATAATTCCAAGTGACCTTGTTCCACATAAACTTGCTCAAACAGACATCTTTCAAAAAATTTGTACAAAGTAGTGGATTTAGACCAAACATTATTGGTTTATCAAGCCTGTTGAAGAATATATTGAAAATGGGTGTTTAAAAGCCAAATTTACTAAATGATTGATAAACCGGATGTATATGACGTCATCTTCCCCCACCCTTCAACCTCGGGTATAAAGGGACCCGGTTGAGCGCGCTGCTCATTATTGCTTGGACATTCACCGATTGCACACTCAAAGCCAAACTGTAAAAAAATGGCTCTTTGCGATATTTGTGGTGAGTTTTTCCAAGATGAAGATATCTTTGTTTTACACCGAGAATTGCATCATGAAGAGAACAGAAAAGAAAAGATTGTTGTAAGTGAAGAAGACTTGGATGCGTT
>JAQYXR010000965.1:0-46980 GCA_030545055.2 Neoaliturus tenellus
GATCCTATCTTTTAATTTGACAAGTAAATGGAAAGAACTACAAAGATTCTTAAACACTCAGAGGATCTCCCGGTCATTGAAGGAAACTAATTAATCGCAATAATTGCTGGCGAAATTCAAGTTAAAAGTTCACGTTCCTAAGATGTTTCATCGAATTAGCATTTTAAAATTTATTTAATATTATATAATAAAACACTTTTTCATGTTTTAGGTAAATGATATTAGATATCACACATGTTATGATGCATTCCCAACCACTCTGTAAATTTGTAGAAATACGTTTTTTTTTATTTTGTTTTATTCCAAAATGCATTAGTTAAGAACTATTTTATTTTTCGTCTTGGCTTTCCCATGATTGGGAGTTTTCGTTGGTATGCGACTATGATATTTAAATCAGTCTAGTTAATTTGGAAAGTAGGAGAACGCACAATGCAATCTAGGAAATCTAGAAATCATTAAAAGTCTCATTTGGGGAGTGACCGCAAGATAATATTTGTATTATTCACAGGGAGCTAATAATATTTGTAACACTCTCTACTATTTCTTCAACGCCAGATTTTTTATAGCTGTTAATTGAACACTCCAGTCCGAACAACACTTTATTTTTATTTTAGGGGTTTATCAATTTTAAGACGTACTGAAAAATAACTGTAAAAACCAAGCATATTTCTCACTGTCTAAACATAAAAATTGTTGGATAGTTTTTACTACTGTTTATGAGCAACAGTTTGGAAGCTTTCCATTTGACATGATGTAAAGAGTTTTTATACTTAAAATGTTGAAACAATAGGCCTACCACTGCACATTTTTAAAGTCAAAGTTGATGAGAATCCACTCACACTCGGCTAAGCTCTCTCTCATATTCTCCGTGGTTTTTCACATTTCATTTTCATGCCTCGATTATTCAAGTTCCACTTTTGTTGTTCAATTTTTATGAGTTTCTATCTCGAAACAAAAATGTCTTTCACTGTACTTTCCTATCTTGCTTTAGCAATAAATCAAAAGTTTTAAAATAATCATTAAACTTTAATAAGCTACTCAACATGTTGTAGGCAAAGTGTTGTATGCACATTCTCAATATTGAAAATGCCCTATTTTTAAAGGGAGAAAACTGTCAGTTATAAACTTATATTGAACTAGCTGTTTCAGTCACAGATTCTCCCGTAATTGATTTTGGTTTTAGGTGATAAGATCTTTTTAAAGAGCAACAAAATCTCATACCTTAAGAATGACATGACATTGAAACAATACAAGTAGTCGGTTGAGCTCTGAAGGAATTTTGCAGAACCTTTTCTTAATGAAAACCAATGAGCAAATAATAGGAGTGACAATGACAAATTTAAAGCCTATAGGCCCTCCCTATACAGTCAGGTGAAGTACTTAATGAACTCAATGAGGTGATAGAACTCAATCACTTTCGAAAATAAGTTGAGTATTAATTTACGTTTTTCTTTCTCCAGAGAGGTAATGCACAATAAGGAATAAATACTCTCCGCACGGCTGAAATAATTACTACTTTATATGTTTATATGTTGTTTGTGTTATATGGGGATTTCATTAATAAATTCTATGACCCCAAAAATCTTTTTTTGGTTATTTATCTTTTTTTGAGATTTTCTTAGAAATGTAAAAGGTGTTTAAATGTTTTGATGATATGGCGGATTTGTCTGTGTTATCTGATACTAAAATTATTTTTGACTGTTATAATAAGATAATTAAACTGTGTGTTAGCTTTATGCGTTTTTAGTAATTCATGTAACATTTTAATGAGTTGTCAATATTTTGCACGCATTCAATTTTATCATACTGTATATCTTAAAAATATTTCGCATATTTCTTTAATTTTAGTACCTAAGAATCTGGATTATTTTTAAGAGCTTGAGCTTAAGTTGTTTAAATATGTTTTTTAATTGTTTTTAACACTTCGGTAATTTTATAAATCACAATAAGCGGCACATTTTCTCCCCGCACATTTTATCATTGTATGTAGCTATTACAAAGATATATTTTTTCTATGATTTTTGGGATGAAAGTTTAAGACTTTTATCCTTTATATTTTTTCAATTAAATATTTTCGTTCTTTGTAATAGTAGAACAACACCAATAGGCCTGAAAAATTTAAATAAATTTAATTAATTTAGTTTTTAATTTGATTACATTTAATTTTATTTCCCAAAATATTGTTAATAACGGGTTTTCTGAAATTTTTTCGGGCAAATTAGTAGATGTCTAAATAGTTCAAACCTAAAAAAATCGACAATTTTATGTGTTCCATTTAAATAAAACGTTTCAATATGACTTACACAATGTTCAAAACATTTCAAAAGTTGACATTTTATCATGTATGAATCTAAATGACATGTATATCAAAATAAATTGGCCATTTAACTAGCATTTAATTGGAAAATTAATAAAACATACTGATTTATATTAATTTAACCTTGTAACCTTAGATCCAAAGAAAACTTGATTATTTTATTTTGTCATTAATTATGTACAATAGGTTGTAAAATCCTTTTTTCAGTTTTTTTATGTTTTCTTTAGTGTAGTCAATTAATTCATTAAATATATTTTTATCATAAATAAAGTGTTTACTTTACCTCTCAACTCCAATACTTTATCATTGATTCCCAAACACAAATTCCATTTTGTAACACCGTCTTTAAGTTAATTTTAAGATAACAAAACATGATTTTCACTAATATTGAAGGTCATTTTTAAATTAAATGAAAAATACAAAATGAGGTACATAACATTCAATAATAACCTTCCCAACCTGAGCCCAACATCACTGTAATGTAACTACCGTTTGTTTGGCTTCTGGAGTCCAGCGCCTGGAGTGGAATGCACGGTATGTAATATTCGCCTTCTCAGAGCACGAGACAGCCAGTATAGCGAGAATGTATCGCAGCCCCATTTCTGATTACTGTGCGGCCACTTGTACGGTAGTAGCCTAAACGGTTCTTGTACTGTTGAAATTATATACAAATCAACTGTAAATTGAACAAAGAGCGTTTTACTTACTTGGGCTTATTTAATGAACGTATATCATCTGAAAATTTCACAAACTACTTATGTCAATGATTATACCTTTAGTTTTTGTCTTGGGTCTTATAATTTGTTTTCTTTTATAACTTTAAATAATTATTATTTATTTGGCTTGATACATATGTAATAAATTTGAAAAAGGACAGGTATGTGTATTGTAACATAAACTGGATAATTCAAATAAAAATTGTACAATTTTATTAGATTAGTTTCTGTTGAGGATAGACTTAATGTAGGAACTAAATCCAGAATATCATTAAATATGATGATAATGTTTTTACTCGAAATGTTGCAATAACACATACGTTTTGTTCTAACACCATAAACGGAAACAGTAACATGGGTGATATTTTAAGTATATACTAAAATATTACTATAATGTATATCGTAAGTTTAAATCATGTTGTCGTATGCATGTAAAAAAATTAATGGCCGCCATTTTGAAAATACACATAGGCCTAGTAAAAAATCACTTTTTTCCTGAAAATGTAAATTCATATGCTAAAGCTTCATACCATATATGAACTGAATACAACCATCCGTTACTTATGGGTAAAAATGACGGCTAGGGGCTTAACGAAAAATTTTTGGCCGATCTTTGTCTCGTGTTTTTTGTTTGTCTTGATACTTTAGATACTTTAGATACTTTAGATACTTTATTTGAAACACCGACGCACTCTGTGGACCCAAGTAACAAATCTACAATTTTGTTTAAAGAGAGCTCACTAACACCCTATATTTTTATTTTATTTTATTTTTGTTTTTGTTTTTTATATAGCTAAAATCTCTTGTTAGACAAGTTCCAGCAGGATTGGTATGTTTCTTTGACGGGGACATTCAGTGCTAGATCAATAGCCAGTGGCCCCCGGCAGGCCGTTCTTCGGCCAAAGCCAGTACAAGACCTTCTTCAAAGGGTGGGTTATTTATTGCTTCAGACAATTTACTTGAGCACTGGCATTATTCAATTACAGTAAATATAAATTGCTAACTTGTCAATAATAATATGGCCGAATCTTAAAAACAATGTTTACTATTATAACTTTATTTTTATATGATTATAACATTTTTTCGCGCCAAATTTTTTGCTATGTATTGTGAGATAAACCTTTTTATTATTCAGTTGGGTCTCTAAATGTTGTAAAAGAGTTTAAACACCTAGTATTTAAACTCTCTATAGTTACTTTGATGATCATTCTATTCACAGTCATTGTTAAAACCCGCCAATATCATTGCATTGTTTGACGTGAATAAACACAAGATGATGACTAAATATATCAAAACATCGTTTTTAGTTTTACAGGTTTTAAGTAATAAAATGCCATGAATTGAAAAATTCAGGTTTTTACAACTAGGTAACTTTTTTACAACTAGGTAACCAGGTGAACTTTTTATAATTTCATGTAATTAAGAGTGTACCGGTACTTGGAGATTAAAATCCCACGCGATCTGAAAAAATAATATGATATACCTTCTTATAATGAAGAAAAGCACAAAACAAACATTTATTTTAATATATTCCTATAAAAATTCACAGTAGAACACTTGAGCTGTAAATTTTTTGCGAAAATAAACATCAACATCAAATAACTGAAAATCTTAAAAATTGTAGAATACGCCCCATACCGTCCTTGCAATGTAATATTTAATTAACATATTATAAAATAACACACAACTTACAATATTAATGACATTTAATATAATTGCTATCATAAATTTAAAATACCCTTATTAGAGTGGTGTATTACAAAACATAACATCACTAATAATAATTGGATAGTAATTTAGTGAATATATTCTATATTAAATATAAACAATAGGAAATCTACATGATACCCGTGTTCTCCATATGAAACACAACAATGTTAAATGAGTTGCAATATAAAATATGATGGGGGAAATGCGTGTGGTTTTGTACAATCCTACTGCTGCATATGATTGGTATGTATACGACTGCATACGTGAAAAAACATATTACCGATCTCGTTCGCCCTAACACTACAGGATTATAACCGCATGAAATTACAATCCTAATTGTGTTGTATAGTTAGTAACTAATATTAAGTATTATTCTAACCTATATAATCATTGGGAACCAAAAAGAGCAGTGTGATTAATATGAGAGGGATGTTTAATAAATTTTGTTAACAGTTTGCAAAACAGTTTTAGACCACTTTCATTACAAATTATTTCAGTAAAATGGTGGTTTAAAACGTTTCATCTCAAATGCATTAGGTATTTATAAACTGCTGTAAACACAATTCAGTAGAATAAATAGTAAAACTATTTAACTTATTTTAAACATAAAGGTTTCTTCGAGAGATGAATCTGAATAGAAATGTTTTTTGAACTTCCATCAGGGCTGCTCTGTCAACCAAAACCACAGCACACAGTTTTCTTTAATTAAAGTCATAATAACTAATACTTCAACATCCGAACATTCAAAGAGCTCTAGGGAAATAATTTGTAATTAAAAGTCACTTGCTTCTCTTCGTCAATCTCCTAACTGGATTTTGTTGTGGTTTCGAGTTTAATTGCAATTTATATACAGGGAGGTCATAAATTATTGGACACATTTTAAGATTAAATACATAAGCATGGGTAAACATAAACATGGGTTTGTTTTATTAAATAGCATATTAAAAAGAGTTTTATACCATAACTTCAACAAAATAACTATAAATATTCGAGTAATTATAAAAAAATGTTATAAAAAGACTGTCAAATGATCAAATTCCTTTGCTTTCACGTTCCCCAGACATTATACCGTTAGGTTTTCTGTACATATAACAAGGACAGATGTTCGTAAAGAAGGTTGAAGACTTTTCATCACTTCGTATACGAAAGTGACAACTTGCCGTACAGCTGAGACCTTGGAAAGTAGTCATTTCCCAAACTGTCACCGTCAGCTGATTTTACTGACCTGTACGGAAAGTAATGTTTGTAAACATTACTTTCCGTCCAAGGTAAACAAACTTTTCCGTACAGCAACAATCAGCTGGGTTTAAAACAAATTAAATTTTGAATTCCAGCTTTGTTTACTTTGTCCAATGGCGAAGAATTTACAAAAATAATTCTCCTTTAAAACTTTTACATTTATTAATAATTGCGTCGTGATGAAAAGTATCGTTCACAACTCGTCCGGTAAGCCCATTTCCAGGCTCGATAGTGTTTTCCACGCTCGGCTTCGCCTCGCGCGTAAAACACTATCTCGCCCAGAAATGGGTCACTTTCCGGACTAGTGGTGAAATATACTATTGTTGAACTAAAGATAAGAGAGCGGTTACTGGAGGCATAACTCCAGCATTGCTCAGTAAAACACGGTTTGAGGTTGTTGAATGCATATGTGTGCAAACCAAGAAGATCACGTGTAAACGTTTTAGTTTACTTCTAAAAAGAATGATAGGCTATAAAAGAATTTATTTTCTTGGATTGCAATGAAAACTGTTTTTAATGTGCAATTTAATAAAACAATTCCCATGTTTCTAAGTTACTTGGTTATTTACGGTATTTAGGCCTATTGAATCTTAAAATGTGTCTAATAATATATAACGACCCTTCTTTGGGAACTTTGGTTTGCCTGAAGGTTGTTAGTTGCTAAACACTACGAAAGTAAAAGCTTTTTAAAATGTTTGTAGTTAGATGTTGACTTACTATATTTGCAACTATTTATGCAACTTTAGTACGTGTCATCCTATATTTAAAAAAAATTTAGACACATTTTTCATTATTAAAATATATTATTATCAGACAAAAATCTAAAGTCGGCAATTTGTTTTGGATGTGGTTCTTTGACTATAAAGAGCGCCAAAAGAAGAACATTTTTAGAGACCATCGTTAGTGATATAAAAGCGACTTCTCTTTTAATTCAAAAGATGTTTTCCTTTTCAAGCTTTTGTAAATACCATTGCTAGAAACCCTAAAGTAAACGATGAAAAATAACCACGTGCGGATCCGGGGGCAATGCTCTCTCAACTTAAACAGATTATTTTTAATCCTCTTTTTATAAAATTTAAGTTATTTAGCCTTCCAGGACTCCTCCTCAGTTTTATCAAGAGATAAATAAAATAGAACACAAATTCAAAATGATAGCTGAAAGAAAATAATATTTGGACAGTAACGGTGTGTTTCATGGTTTCCCCTACAAAGCCTTGCGCTGTGGATGAACTACGACAAATTACGAATGACAAAGAACGACAAAGACAAAATATGAGATTGACAAATTCATCGTGGCCGCCGCGCCGCGCAGCTCACTGTCAGGGAGTATAGGCAGAAAGTCGCATTGGGAGCTGCTCGAGCTCTGCCGAAAATCGTCTACAGTCTACCCTGGCTGAGTACTATAGCACCACGCGCGCACATAGCGTTTGTGTTAGTAGAATAGCGTTTGTCGTAAGAATGAAGGCTCTCTAAACCTAGAAACAATTGTTTTAAAACACGCCTCCATACTTCTCAGATTTTTAGCGAATTTCCCATAGGGAATAAGCTATTACCGCAGGTCTCATGGTAAGACCTAAGCCCGGGACCATGTTACTTTTTCGTTTTGAGGTGCCCAGAGACCAAAATAATAGTCATTAAAATTTTTATATATACATATGTATATATGTATATATTTATATATGTATATATGAGTAGATAGTAATATGGGGTTCCTAGCTCACTTTTGGAGACAATCAAAAATTAAACAAATTTCACAGTTTTTTAATACAATTATGCAATATTTTTGCCATTTTTTGGCCAATTTTCAGCTTTTGTTAAATTGTCATAAAAAATATGCAAATTTAATGAAATTTTTAATAAATATGCATGAATTTATATGAAATTGTTTACAGAATAAAAAGTTTTTTAAAACCAGTAAAATTATAATTTTTTACAAGATGATTTAAAATTTATTATCAATACAATTATACTAAAGTAATTATTCAAATTTAACTAAAGCAGTTTCTTTATCATCAAAAGTCTTAAAAGCCGTGACAATTAAATTTAAATCTTTTTTATTTAATTCTTTAATAGTTTTATCATCAATTATATTAGTAAATCTTTTTGGTAAATGTATTTTACATTTTTCTAATTCAACAATAATTGTATATCCATATTTATCTTTAATTCTTTCAAATTTTTCAATTTTATATTTTTCATTTAAATTTAAACTTTTTAATGGTTTATATTCTTTAAATCTTAATTCTCCAATATTATTAATTTCTTCTAACAGATCCATTTATATAGGGAAAAAATATTACAAATTCATTTGTGATAGATATGTTAAAAAGTTATCATCATAATTAGGTTTTATACAAAAATCCATATTTAAATATTTAAAAATCATTGGTAATAATTTTTTATATGATATATTACTTTTCTTAAAACATAAATATTTATTAAAAACTAGTGTAATTTTTTCTTTATCTTCATGATTCAATTCAAAATTAATATTGTATATTTTGTTTAAAAATTGATAGTAAAATATCCAATTAGTATAATTCCTTTGTTTTAAAATAATTTTATATTCTTAGGTGTTATTTCAAAATGATTGGAAATACATAAAATATATAATTCATTAATTAATTGGTGTGTTTTATATGGTTGAAAATGGTTAATTCTCTTAAAATATGTTTAAGATGTTTATTCTTATTACTTTTTCTCTTAATCTTTTTTTCATAAATAATTCTTTTACATATATTACATCCTACACAATTTCCAATAATAGTAAAATTAGTTTGATTATGACATCTATAACACATATCCATTTATTAAAAAAATATTTTATACATAAATGAATTGATTCAATTCATTTATGTATCAAATATTTTTTATATATAAATGAATGAACCAATTCATTGTCACAAGTGTAAGAAAAAAACTAAAAATATTAATCCACAAATTGTTGAAATGAAAAATGGATTATATAGAATAGCTACTAAATGTTTAATTTGTAAAACAAATAAAACTAAAATTAAAAAAAAAGAAGTTAAACCTATAATTAAAAAAGAATTAACTAAAAATGAACAAATAATTGAAGCAAATTAAATTCATGCTCCAATCAGAAAGAAATTTCTAAAAAGAAAAATAATTACATTAGGTATTGATGATTTATGGGCAGCAGATTTAATTATAATGAAAAATTATGAAAAAGAAAATGATGGTTATAAATATATTTTAAATGTGATAGATACTTTCTCAAAATATGTTTGGTCAAAACCATTAAAGAAAAAAGATGGAAAAACAGTTTCTAAAGCATTTGAAGAAATAATTAAGGATGCAATTAAAATTAATCATAAATCACCTAATCTTTTTACATACAGATAAAGGATTAGAATTCATCAATTGAGAATTCAAAGAAATATTAAATAAATATGACATTAAATTGTATCATACAGAAAATGAAGAAAAATCAAGTATAATAGAAATTTATAATAGAACACAAAATGAAAAAATGAAAATACAATTTGAAATTAATAAAAATTATAGATGGATAAATATTTTACCAAAAATTATTAAAGAATATAATAATTCATATCATTCAACAATTAAAATGAAACCAATTGAAGTAAATAAAAATAATGAAAAGGATTTATTAGATACTGTTTTTAAATATAAACCACCAAAAATAATAACTAAATCAAAATTTAAAATAAATGATAGAGTTAGAATTGGAAATAAAAAATCAACATTTTCTAATAAATATAAAAATAATTGGTCTAGAGAAATATTTATAATTTCTAAAATTAATAATACAAATCCAGTACATATAGTATAAAAGATCAAAATAATGAAGATATTATTGGAAATTTGTATGAATATGAATTGAAAAAAACCAATTTGTAAATTTTATTTTATATAAATGGAAAAGAAATGTTTAAGGTGTAAATTATATAAAGATGTATCTAAATTTTATAAATACAAAAATAATAAAGATGGGTTATATTATTATTGTAAAGAATGTAAGGATGTGTATTATAAAAAATTATATGATAATATTAAAGTTATTGAATTAAATGAAAAACAATATCATAAATGTAAAGAAATTAAAGATATTTCAAATTTTAATAATTATCATTATAGTAAAGATAGAAAAAATACAATTTGTATACAATGTATTAGAGAAATGTTTTTAAAACCACAATTTTGTGAATGTGGAAGAAATATTAAATGGACTAATAATTATTTAAGACATTTAGAAACTAAAATTCATGACAAAAATATAACAAAACTAGAAAATTTAAAAATATGATAAAAATAATAATTTTACTTGTTTTAAAAAAGTTTAAATTTTGTTGAAAAAATACTATAGAAAACTTAAATTGACTTATAAAAAGTTAACTATTGATTTTTATTGAAAAAATACTCTAGAAAATTTAAATTAACTTGTGAAAAGTTGACTATTGATTTTATTGAAAAAATACTCTAGAATACTTAAATTAACTTGTGAAAAGTTGACTATTGATTTTATTGAAAAAACACTCTAGAAAATTTTAATTAACTTGTGAAAAGTTGACTATTGATTGAAAAAATATAATTTAAACTATAAATTACCTAGAAAAAAGTGGAAAAACTTCTCATATTTATAAGAGTTTTATTTCTAAGTAAAAATTATTTCTAATAAATGGAACGAACAAATGAAAATATTAATTGTCCTTATTGTAATAAAAATATATTATATAAAAATTATGATAGACATTATAACTCAACTAAACATTTATTAAATAAACAAAAATATGATAATAAAATATTTGAATTAAAACATTGGTGTAAAAATAATAATATATATAATTATAAAAATAAAACTTTAGATGAATTAACAAATATTAAAGAAACATTTGATCTTACAAATTATTCATTATTTAATATAGAAAAATTAAATGAAATTGCAAGAAAATTATCTGTCAAAAATTATGAAAATTTATCTAGAGATGAACTAATTAAAAGATTAAACAAAATTAAAGAAAATCCAAATAATTTAGAATATAGATCATTAAAATAAATTCAAAATTTAGCAATTAAAAATAGTATTAAAATTGTTAATAAAACTAGAAAAGAATTAATTGGATTATTAAATGATTATTTTAAAAATAAACCAATTCCAAAAGAAAATATAATAAATATTCAAGAAGCCTCGTCATTAAAAGGATATTTTCAAGATTATATTTTAACAAATTCAAATGATGATTTAGATATTAATGATTATTTAGAAACTCAAAGAAATGAAATAAAAAAATTGATAGAAAAACAAAAATTCAAAAATATTATAGGACAGATGGCTTTAGAATGTGAATATGAAAGAAAATTAGTAAATGGTGAAATTCAAAATAGTAATATGTATTTTTGTATAAAAAGTTCAGATATTTTAAATATAGATGATTTTATTGATGATCAATTTAAGAAATTAATAGTTAGAGAACAACTAAATCAACCATCAAAAGGCTCTGGTTTGTCATTAAAAAGATGTGTTGAATTAAATCTAAAATTATCTAAAAATAATTCATTAAATGCTGGATCATATATAGAATTACCAAATGAAATTAAGAATAAAAAATGTTGTGTAAATTTTAAAAATAAAGATGAATATTGTTTTATTTATGCAATTAGATGTGCTATTGATAAACCAAATAAAAATGCTGAAAGAGTTAAACAATATCAAAAATATATAAATGATGATATTTTTAAAGGTTTTGATTATCCAATAACATTAAAAGATATTAAATTATTTGAAAAAAGATCACTTGACTCTAAATATAATTATCCATCAATGTCAATAAATATTTATAGAATTGATGAAGATGAAAAAATAGTGCCATTACAAATATCTGAACATTATAATGTAAAATTGGAAATTGATTTATTATATTATAAAAGTGGTAATAATAGTCATTATATATTGATAACAGATTTAAATAAATTAGTGTATTCTCAATTATCAAAACATAAAACAAAAAAATATATTTGTAGAAGATGTTTGACTCATTTCTACAAAAATAAAGACTTGAATAATCATTTAGAAATATGTAAATCATTAGAACCTTGTAGACCTATAATGCCATTTCCAGGTCAAACTGTAAGTTTTAAAAATTATTATAAAAAGTTTGAACATCCATATGTAATTTATATGGATTTTGAAAGTATATCAGAAAAGATTGATAATTGTAAAAATAATCCAAATTGCTCATATACAAATAAAATTCAAAAAAATAAACCATATGGATTTACAATCTATTTAGTATCTAGAGTAACTAATAAAATGTATAAACCTATTTGTTATAGAGCAAAAACTGAAGAGGAATTAATAAATGTACCAAATAAATTATTTGAATATTTAGATGAAATTTCAAAATATATAGCTAAAAAATATAATTCAAAAAATAAAAAGCCTATGAATTTAACTAATGAAGAAGAAATTAATTATCAGAAAACAAATATTTGTCATATTTGTGAAAATAGTGGTTTTAATAATGATAAAAGAATAAAAGTAAGAGATCATTGCCATTTAACAGGAAAATTTAGGGATGCTGCACATTTAAATTGTAATTTAAATCTAAAATTCCCTCAAAATATTCCTATATTCTGTCATAATAGTTCAAATTATGATACACATTTGTTTATAAAAGAATTAGCTAAAAAATATGGTGAAATTGATTTGTTAGCTAATACAGATGAAAAATATATAAACTATTCAGTAAATTCTGGTTATGGTTATGAATTTGAAGGTGATAAACCTAGAAAATTTATAAAATTCTCATTTGTAGATACATTTAGATTTATGGCTACATCAATTGAAAAATTAGCTAAAAATCTTAAAGAATTTAAGCATATAAATAAATTTATAAAAGAAAATGATATAATTGAATATGATAATGAAACTTTAAATATATTAACTTCTAAAGGTATATTTCCATATGAATTTATTGATAATGTTGAAAAATTAAACTATGATAAAATATTAGAAAAAGATCAATTTTATAGTTGTTTAACTAATGAAAATATAAGTGATGATGATTATAAACATTATATAAAAGTTTGGAATAAACTAAAAGTAAAAACATTAGGTAATTATTCAGATTTATATAATATTCAAGATGTTCTTTTATTAGCTGATATATTTGAAAATTTTAGATCTGTTTGTTTGAAAAATTATCAATTAGATCCAGCACATTATCTAACATCACCATCACTAGCTTGGGATTCTATGTTAAAATTAACAAAAATTAAACTAGAATTAATAAGTGATTATAATATGTATTTAATGATTGAAAAAGGTATTAGAGGTGGTATTTCACAATGAATAACTAGATATTGTAAAGCAAACAATAAATATACAAAAAATTATGATAAAACAAAACCTGAAAATTATATGTTATATATAGATGCAAATAATCTATATGGATGGGCTTTAAGTCAAAAATTACCTTATAAAGATATAACATGGATGAATCCTAATACATATACATTAAATGAATGGGAAGAAACAATATTAGAATTAGATGAAAATGCTGAATATGGATACATATTAGATGTTGATTTAGAATATCCTATTGAATTACATGATGATCATAAAGATTTACCATTAGCACCTGAACATTATAATAATAAGCTTTGCACAACATTATTTGATAAAAAAGATTATGTTATTCATTCAAGAAACTTAAAATATTATCTACAAAAAGGATTAAAATTAAAGAAAGTTAATAGAGTTATAGCATTTGATCAAGATGATTATATGAAAAAATATATTGAATTAAATACCAAATTAAGATCCAAATCAACATCAGATTTTGAAAAAGACTTTTTTAAATTGATGAATGATAGTGTTTTTGAAAAACCTATGGAAAATGTTAGAAATAGATGTGATATTAAATTAGACGAAAAGTTTTCATTAAAACAAGCAAAAAAACCTAATTTTAAAACATTTAGTATATTTGATAAAGATTGTATTGCTTCACATATGATAAAAGAAAAGGTTAAGTTTGATAAACCAATCTATATAGGATTTTCAGTACTTGATTTATCAAAATTACATATGTATCAATTTTATTATGAAAAATTAAAGAAGTTTGATCCAAATATAAGGTTATTATATATGGACACAGACAGTTATTTTATAGAGTTTAAAAAGGATCCATATAAAATTATTAAAGAAAATATTAATGAATTTGATACAAGTGATTATAAGAAAGAACATGAATGCTATAGTGAAAAGAATAAAAAATAATTGGTAAATTTAAAGATGAGTTAAATGGTGAAATATTAGAAGAATATTGTGGTTTAAGATCAAAATTATATAGTTATGAATTTAATAATAAAAATCCTGTAAAATGTAAAGGAATTAAGAAAAGTGTTGTTGATAAAACATTACATATGGATGATTTTAAGAAATGTTTATTTGATGATCAAGAACAATATAGAGAAATGACTTGTATTAGAAGTTTTAAACATGAACTATATACAATTAAAATAAATAAATTAGCTTTAAGTAATAGAGATGACAAAAGATTTATTTGTGAAAATAAAATTGATACATTACCTTGGGGGTATAAAAAAAATTATAAATAAATGGAAATTTTAATTGTTCCAAAAGAATTAATAAATAATGATTTTGATATAAAATTATATTTATTTAAAACTAAAATATCAAATAAATTTTTAATATATCTTTTTAAATATAAAAATTATTTTGTATATCATTATAAGTTTAATTTTATAATAGAACCATTTATAAATATAATAAAAATTATGTTAAAGAAAGTTTTAAAGAAAATGATCAAAATTATATTAATAATTTATAACCATATGATATTGAATTTATACTATAATTTATGTATATTTTTAAATATTTTCTTTAATAAATTTAAATATATTCAATAATTTATTATTAAATTTTTATGTTTAATTATTTGTTTTGATTCTTTCATTTAAAATATTTATTAATCTATTTTTAAATTTTTTGATTCTTTTTTAATTTTAAAATTAATAAATATAAACAAAATTTTTTTAATAAAAATTGTATGTTTTTCATTATATGATAGGGGGGACAAATCGCCTCCCCTAAAAATATCTATAAATTTTACTTTATTATCATTATAAGTAAGACCCGTCTTTAAGACGGGTCTTAAATTTGTATATAATTTATTATCTATATAAATATTTTTTGAATGTTTAAGGAGGGTAACGTTTTGTTACCCTTAAGTTTTTATTGTATAATAAGGTTACCTCCTATAAATTTTTTAAAATAAATATTATAATTTATGTGGGACCCATTTTGGGTCCTACCTAATTTTAATAAGTTTTGTATGTTTTTCATTATATGATAGGGGGGACAAATTGTCCCCCTCTAAAAAAATCTATAAATTTTAATTTATCATCATCTATATTTATCCTTATTGTTTATCTACCTTTTTTGATTTTAAAATTAATGAATATAAACCAGATTCATTAATAAATATTGTTTTATTATCTATTTTATTGACGCCCTGTTTTAGGGCATCTGAAAACATGTTTGTACATCAATTTCTAGGGTGTCTTAATTTGTGACACCTATAATTTTTATGTAAATTAATTTATCATCATTTTGTAAGTGTAACTGTTGGTTACACTTGATATTTTTTAAGTTTTATATATTTTTCTTTTACATTATCAATTAAAACTTTTCTAGAATTTTTATATTTTAAAATATTACAAATATCTTTTACTTTAAACCAAGGATTATTTTGTTTACTAAATACAATTAATTTATTATTAAATATAAAATTATTGTAATTAAATCAATTGTTTTATTATTTATGTAGACAAATTTTATATTACCAATTTTGTTTTAATCTTAAATATACAATACTTTTAATATTTTCATTATTTATTAGATTTCCTTCACTATCTTGAATAGATATTACAATATTTTGAATTTTATTTATATTTTTTAAAGGAATATAATCAATTTCATTTGGTTTTTCACTAATTTTTTATCCATATTTGTAAGGTGTCATATTTTAGGAGGGGTAAATATCGTGTCTATGTAAACAAACGCTCAAGACCTACCCAGAATAAATCACATAGTACAAACTAGAACACAAGCTAGGCTGGGCTATAGGCTAGGTTAGGCCTACGTCGCGCCTCAGCCCAACCCTAGGACCGGCATAATAACAATTTATTAAACATCACAGATTTCACAATAATTAATCACCATTACTGTTGACATCAAATAACCTTCATTAAATACACTGGAATACTTTTATTTCTACCATAATCTACGTAAATAACTGCAGAGACCCGAACCAACTTTAACGACCAAAACATAAACATAACCCCAAAGAGCGTTTGTTGAGACCCGGCGACAGACGTCAGTGACGTTCGGACTTTTCTTCTTCTTCGCGTCAGCTGGTGTACCGGCAGTTTTTTCGTCAAACGCCGGAAATTCAATTCGACGTCATTTTAACCAGCTGATCCCTCCGACCGTGGTGGGGGAAGGAAAGCTCTGACCTCGTGTGGAAAGATTATTCTTCTACCGACTACGAGACGAGTAGTACGACGAGCTCCGTACCCATTATTTCGCCTTCTCCCCGGTACGTTCTATCCGGTTAGAATATTAGTTTTCGTTTCTATTTCTTTTCCACGTTCATTAAAATACGTTTTTCTAAATTACCAGACCGATAATACCATTTCATTTCGTTTTCTTCATAGTTTATTTTAATTTAATCCTTCACCGGTTAACCTGTCACGGTTTGTCCGGAACGGCCATCCACCGAAGTTAGATTTACATTTTCATCACGTTTCTCAGTTAAGCTTGGTTTAATCATTTTAGTTTCCAACACCCAAAAGACGTTATTCGTATTTTCTCCAAATTATCGTTTGTTAATTTTCATCTTCAGACAGACACTAATGCCTGCGTCTTCTGGCGACTGCCTAGTGTAACTCAAGTATATTATTCTTATATTTGGGTGAGGCCTGGAATTATTTTTTAGCTCCGTCTGAGATTATCCGTGGCATTTTCCCCGGTGACGTATTTCCGAAGGGGGGAAACCATTCGCAACGTCATTTAATTTTTCCCTACTCCGGAATTACGTCACACTTTTGGCGCCCGAACTGGGACTTTAGTTGCCCTATTTTTAAAACTAAAAACCTTTCATCCGAAATATCATGAAGAATTTGGAATTATTTCTACGACCCTTCAAACTTTTGTTGGCGTTCAACGTCATCGAGCGCGACAACACCGGTAGTAAGAACCCCGACAAAACTGCGAAAACGACCCCTACGACGACGACGGTCCCGACAACCGAGACAGCGACGTCGTCTGTCTTGGTGCATGGGACGACGGCGGTTACGACAACGGCTCAAGTACAATTGCCACCGGGCAGGACAGACAAGTCCCCACTGGAAGATTCTCGTGTCGGGTGGATCCACGAGTTGAATAAAACTCAATTGATCGCGGAAATGGCAAAATTAATCTAGACACGGAAGGCACCGTGGCCGAGTTGCGGAAACGGTTCTGCGATTTTTGGAAAAACCCATTTGGAGCTACCGGCTCGCTGCCATCGATAGCTCCAACTTCGGGTGCGCAGATACCGGCCTTCGTGGCCCATCCACCGGGTCACGACGATGAGGACCGGCACGGGAATTTATCTAAACAAGCTGCGAGTTTGCCACCACCGACTACCGCGGCCCAATGGCTAGTACCTCCCGCGCCGATAATGCATGAACTCGCCAGCGTCAGGGAGATATTAGGCCTTTCGCCGAACGCGGATTCGGAAGCTGTTCGTCGGACTCTGGTATCGATTACAAGGAAAGAGGCAGTCTCGGGTGATTCGCTATAACGTAACCCAGACTTCCATTTAGACCCACCGCGTACGGCAGCACGTCCTACACTCGCGCCCGATGTTACGTACAGCGAACGGTTCCGCGAGCCGACGCCCTACGCGGGCCTGCCGAGGCCAACAGTCACGACACGCGACGAGCCACCCCGACACTTCGTTCCGGGATACGGTCCGCCTTTCCTTCCGACCCATCCGCCATCGCACTACTACGACCCTCGCTTCCCTCCAACGGTTTCCACTGCACTCAACCCTCACGTTCAGGGTGGAACCAAAGTTGCATACGACTTTCCGAAACTGTGCAACTTGGTTCGCAAGTGGAACTTGCGGTTCGACGGGAGGAAGGACGCCGTTTCCTTTCTGGAGAGGTTGGAGGAGCTGACCACCGCCTACTCGATCTCTCCAGACGAAACTTTGAGGGTGATGCCGGAGCTGTTGCAAGGGATGGCGCTTCTCTGGTACCGCAACACCAAGGACCAGTGGCACTCGTTCGCCGACTTCAAACGAAGCTTCGAGGCCCAATTCCTGCCACCGGGATATCGGCACGACTTGGACCAAGAAATTCGTAAGCGGACTCAGGGTGAGAGCGAATCGATTCGCAACTACGTCACGGCGATTACAACCCTGATCCGCCGGAGCGGCACTTTCTCTGAACAAGCCAAACTCGACCTTGTCTATTGCAACATGCGCCCGGAATATAAGGTCATGGTACGTCGTGGTGACTTTAGCACTCTGGAAGGATTGATGGAGCGGGCCGAAGATTACGAGTTGTACCTGCGAAGCCGTCAAAGTTTTCGTCCGCCGCCGTCGCCTTCTCTCGCACTGGTGACGGAAACAGCCTACGTCCACAAACGGAAGGCGGACAAGGCCTACGACAGCGCGGGCGTGGACCGAGGCGAATTCGGGAGCGTCGCCAAACCTGAGGCTCACTCCAAGCCGAGAGAAACCTCGGGTGACCGACGCCAGTCGCGGGTGACTTTCCGCAACGACTCGCTTCGAGGCACGTCGCCCTCCCGTAATGATCGGCCAGCGAAGGCAGAGTACGCCCGAGCACTAGGTCACCCAGCCCGGCTGGGGCCCGATCGAGGACTCCAGAGCGCGACGGCCCGGTCTGTTGGAACTGCGATGAAACGGGCCACATGTTCCGCGAGTGCGAAAAACCAAAAGTACTAAAATGCTTTTGGTGCAAGCAGGAAGGCATCTCGACACGCCGATGCCGTTGCAGGTCGGGAAACGGAAACCGGACTCAGTCGGCCGGAGGTCCCCTGAGCCCGTCCCGAAGCAGCGCACGACCTCCGAGGAGTGGGGAAAATGGCTCGAGGCCGTAAAGGCGTTCACTGGCACCGTCGGCACCGTGAGAAACCCCAGGGACACTCGACCCTTTGCCGACGTAACGATCGAGGGCGAGACGTTTCGGGCCCTCGTCGACACCGGCTCCGTGGTCAACCTGATAAGACCTCGGGCAGAAGAGCACCTCCGCAGCAGCGGCATAAACCCCAACGTAAAGAGGGTGGAGCTGCGGATGGCCGATGGCTCTAGTTGCCGAGTCGCCGACTCCTATCGCGTCGACTGTGAGGTGAACGGCCGACGGTATGCCCTCGACGCCATATTTGTCCCCGGATTGACGACGGAGGTAGTACTCGGTATGAGGTGCATCACGGACCTCAACCTCATACGAGTACACCTTAACGACAACGACGCCCCGACGCTTGACGACGAAACACCTGTGCTGGACTACGACCCGTTACTCGAAGACGAAACTCCGACATCCGACGACGAAGCTTCTACAGTTGATGACGACGCCCGAGACGTAAACGCTTTGAGTTCTCTGACGACCGACGAAGACACGAGACTTGCTGCTTTCTTGGGAACGAACTACCTCTGTTTGACGCTGTTGAGGGGAAGACGACGTTGGCGGAGCACACGATACGGCTCAAAGACAACGCAGTCCCCGTTAAACAGCGTTACTACCCAAGGAACCCCGCGATGCAAGCAATCATCAACGAGGAAGTAGCGACCATGCTCCGGGACGGAATCATCGAACCGTCCGATAGTCCCTGGAGTTCGCCAGTGGTACTGACGAGGAAGAGCAACGGTAAATATCGTTTCTGCATCGACATGCGCCGCGTGAACGATAGCTCTATCCCCGACGCGTATCCGCTGCCCAGAATCAACGCGATTCTCGAGAAACTGAGGCAGGCGCGATACATCAGTACCCTGGATCTTAAACAGGGCTATTGGCAAGTTCCGTTGGCGAAGGAGAGTCGACCGATAACGGCATTCACAGTCCCAGGACTGGGGCTCTTCCAGTTCACAGTGATGCCGTTCGGCCTCCACTCGGCCGGAGCGACCTTCCAAAGGCTCCTCGATAAGGTCATCGGACCTGAGCTAGAGCCGAAGGTCTTCGCCTACCTCGACGATCTCGTTGTTGTATCTGCCACGTTCGAGGAGCACTTGCAGTCTCTCCGGGTGGTCTTCGAGCGCCTTCGAAAGGCGGGCCTACGGTTAAACCCGGAGAAGTGCAACTTCTGCAAGAAGGAGCTTAAGTACCTCGGACACGTCGTGAACAGCGAGGGTATTTCGACCGATCCCGAGAAGGCGCGGGCCATCGAAGAGTTTCCCCGCCCTTCAAACGCCAAAACGCTTCGGAGTTTTCTCGGTCTCGCGTCGTGGTATCGTCGCTTCGTCGATAAGTTCGCCGATGTAACCGCACCGTTGAGACAGTTGTTGAAGAAAAACTCACGGTGGCGGTGGGGATCGGAGCAGGAAGCGTCGTTCGAAGAGCTCAAACGCCGTCTCGCTTCCACTCCCATCTTGGCTTGTCCGGACTTCTCCGTGCCCTTTGTCCTACAGGTCGACGCGTCGAATACGGGATTAGGCGCTGCTCTAACTCAGGACAGGGAGGGTAAGGAGGTCGTCATCGCGTACGCCAGTCGCTTGCTCACGGACCCGGAGAAAAACTACACGACGACCGAGAAGGCAGTGTCTCGCGTTGGTTTGGGCGGTTCGAAAATTCAAGCCGTACCTCGAAGGCTACAAGTTCATCGCGGTAACCGACCACGTTGCGCTGAGATGGCTCATGAACCTCCATGAGCCAAGCGGACGATTGGCTCGGTGGGTGATGGAGTTGCAGCAGTACGACTTCGAGATCCGGTATCGGAAGGGAACTTTAAACCGAGTCGCGGACGCTCTTTCAAGACAGCCCGTTGACTACGGTGACCGACCCGACCACGCCGACTCACCCTCTCCAACTCTGGAAGTTGCAAACGTGACGCGAAAGCGACGAGGCCAACGCCCAAGCCGGAAGCCGACTCCCATCGAAAATACGCCCGACGGGAAATCGGAAGCTGCGACGACGGACGACACAGCTGACGACCCCGAGCGTCTGGGGTGGTACGACCACCTGTTTGCGGCGGTGACCACGCACCCAAACCGCCACAAACGTTATCGGATCGTCTCGAACCGCCTTTATCGCTCGTCCTGGAGAAGAGGTGACAATAACCTCCTCTGGAAGATGTGTGTACCTCCGGACCAGATAGAGGCGGTGCTACGACAAAACCACGACGTCGCCACAGCCGGACACCTCGGTGTTAAGAAGACCCTTCGTCGAATCGGAGAAGAATATTTCTGGCCTGGATGGCGAAGAGATGTTAAAAGCTACGTGCGGTCCTGTGATACCTGCCAGAAGTACAAAGTAGCGCAGGAAAAACCAGCAGGGAAGATGTATTTCAGGAGCCCGAAAGGCCCCTGGTACTGCGTATCTGCTGACCTAGTAGGCCCGTTGCCCAGGTCAGGTAGAGGTCATCGATTCCTGCTGGTGATCCAGGACACGTTTAGTAAGTGGGTTGAACTGTGTCCAATCGGAAACGCCACGGCCAAGAACGTCACCGCCAAAACTAAAGAGGTGCTACTACGTTACGGAGCCCCGGAATCGATCATCGTTGACAACGGGACTCAGTTCGTATCAAACCTCTTTAGGAACTTGGCTACCGAGTGGAACTAACACGGCGCCGTACAGCCCACAGTCAAACCCGGTGGAACGTGCAAACCGGGTGGTCAAGACCATGATCTCCCAATTCGTTAAGGAGAATCATAGGTCGTGGGATCTCCATCTTGGTGAATTCCAGTTTGCCATCAACACCGCCGTCCACAATTCTACGGGGTATACGCCGGCGATGATGTGCCTTGGTCGGGAACTTAAGGTGCCCAATGCTATTTCTGGGCCTACCCTGCAGCAAGCGACCGAGGGTGACGAACCCTCGGCTGAAGAAGTACACGAAAAGCGTCTTCAAGAATTTCGCCGGATCTACGAGAAGGCACACAAGAACCTCAAGACCGCGTATAACCAGCAGGCCAGGTACTACAATCTCCGACGTCGGGAGGTGACGTACAAGAAGGGAGATCGGGTGTTGCGCCGCCTGCACACACTCTCTTCAGCGACGGATGCCATCGTTGGCAAGCTGGCGCCTAAGTTTGGTGGCCCATGCGAAGTATTAGGACGTCAGGGAGTAAACCTTTACGAGGTGAAAGACGTCCAGACGCAAACGACGCACATCATACACGTCAAAGACCTGAAGCCCTACCACCAACGCACGGTTGCAGATTAGAAGAGGTTTATTTTTGTTTTCTTTTCCCAGATGGCTTTTGTTCTTTTTCTTTTTTTTCGAAGATTTCTTTCTTTTCTCGGAGTACGTTTTTCGTTTCGTTTTTTCTCTGTCTGTAACAAGTAGACTTGGTGGGCTTTCAGCGTCCTCGTGGCGTAATTTCTTCCAAACGTGGACCGCTTTTTCGATTTGTTTCGTCTTCACGACGAATGCCTTTCGCACCGTAACCCCGACGTAAGAGAACTTTTTTTCTCTTTTTTTTGCCGAAGTTCGTAGGGGGTGTAAGGTGTCATATTTTAGGAGGGGTAAATATCGTGTCTATGTAAACAAACGCTCAAGACCTACCCAGAATAAATCACATAGTACAAACTAGAACACAAGCTAGGCTGGGCTATAGGCTAGGTTAGGCCTACGTCGCGCCTCAGCCCAACCCTAGGACCGGCATAATAACAATTTATTAAACATCACAGATTTCACAATAATTAATCACCATTACTGTTGACCTCAAATAACCTTCATTAAATACACTGGAATACTTTTATTTCTACCATAATCTACGTAAATAACTGCAGAGACCCGAACCAACTTTAACGACCAAAACATAAACATAACCCCAAAGAGCGTTTGTTGAGACCCGGCGACAGACGTCAGTGACGTTCGGACTTTTCTTCTTCTTCGCGTCAGCTGGTGTACCGGCAGTTTTTTTCGTCAAACGCCAGAAGTTCAATTCGACGTCATTTTAACCAGCTGATCCCTCCGACCGTGGTGGGGGAAGGAAAGCTCTGACCTCGTGTGGAAAGATTATTCTTCTACCGACTACGAGACGAGTAGTACGACGAGCTCCGTACCCATTATTTCGCCTTCTCCCCGGTACGTTCTATCCGGTTAGAATATTAGTTTTCGTTTCTATTTCTTTTCCACGTTCATTAAAATACGTTTTTCTAAATTACCAGACCGATTCCGACGTAATTCCGGAGAACGGAAAAATTAAATGACGTTGCGAATGGTTTCCCCCCTTCGGAAATACTTCACCGGGGGAAAATGCCACGGATAATCTCAGACGGAGCTAAAAAATAATTCCAGGGGTCGATTGAATTAATTGCCGATTAGAAATAATTTTGAACTATGCCAATTAGGATTTAGAAAGTAAAATTTAGAACGCACAGGGCTCAGAACCCAACCGTAACTAAAATAACGATCAATTATAAGTGTTGGGAGTGTTCATCCTTGCCCTCAAACATTTGGATAAAATGAATATAGAATTTCTGATTCTTTATGTAAATGTGAATGATCTTTATGATTTCAAAACTAGGATCAACTAAATTACAATGTATTTCAATAACATCAAAAGGTCTAATTTTTGGTAGTTTTATTCCTTTTGTTAATACATTTGGTTCAATTATTTTATTATTTAACCCTAATAAATCAATTATAATTGTTGTAACTATAATTTTAACAGGAGATTTTATTATAATATATGGTCCATCATTTTTCAGTATAAAATCATTTTCATCAAATTTATTAATTTTCTTTTTAAATTCTTTTAAACTATTAATAAAAATATTTTTTATTTCTTCAATTGTATAATTTTCTTTATTTATATCAAAATATTGATCTATAATTTTATCATCTTCATCTTTAATAGAATATCCATAACAGTTTTTATAATCATTTGGTATATTTGATATAAAATTATCTGATTAAAATCCACTTAAACCAATACTATATTTTCCATCTAAATGTATTGGATGTTCTAATCTTAATTCTAGTTTGGATGAATGACCAATTATTTTAAATAATTTCATTTTATTGAAATGGAGAAATTTTTAGAAATAAAAGATCAATAAAATTAGAATCATATGATAAAAATAATAAAAATGATCAACCTATTAGATTATTAATTGTAGGAACAAGTGGATCTGGTAAAACTACATTATTATTAAATTTTATTTACAAAAGATTAATTCCATATTCAAATTTATATATTTTTAGTAAATCATTAGAACAACCATCTTATAAATTATTACAAAAAAGATTTAAAAATATAGAATCAAATATTAATAAACAAATTTCTCATTTTTCATGTGATGATATGATTCCACTAAATGAATGTAAACCAAATTCATTAGTAGTTTTTGATGATTGTATTTTAGAAAAACAAGATAAAATTAAAGAATATTTTATAATGGGTAGACATAAAAATATATCATGTATTTATTTATCACAATGTTATTCAAAAGTTGATATGCAATTAATTAGAAATAATTTAAATATGTTATGCATTTTTAAACAAAATGAACATTATATGAAAAAAATATATAATAATTTTGTTGGATCAGATATGAAATTTGATAAATTTAAAACTATTTGTAATGATTGTTGGAAAGAAGACTATGGATTTTTAACTATTAATTTATTGAAAAAATCAAATGATGGAAAATATATGAAAAATTTTTCTGATATTAAATAATGATAATGGCTTGTTGTATATTTGAGTCAATAATTGATAGAATATTTATTTTATTAGTATTATTTATTTCATTAGTATTTATATATTTAATGAAAATTACAGAAATAAAGTAAAATAAATTGTGTTTAACATGATTTGTATTTGTGTTAACATGATTTATGTTTATGTTAACATGATTTGTGTTTGTGTTAACATGATTTGGGTTTTGTGTTAATATGATTTGTGTTTGTGTTAACATGATTTGTGTTTGTGTTAACATGATTTGTGTTTATGTTAACATGATTTGTGTTAAACCTAAATTTTTCTTTGTAATAAATGGATAAAATATCTGTTAATGAAGCTAAAAACCAAGACGAGATTGAGAAAAAATTAATAAAAGAATTTAAAATTAAATCAAATTAAAATTGAAGATAATTATGAAAAAATTAAACAAAAAGCATATGAACCTATAACATCAGCAATTGGTAAAGTTGAAAATAAAATTGGTGAAGTCTTAAATGAAAATAAAAACCTAATGGAATTGGTACCTGTTGTTAATAATTTTGCTAATATATCAATACCAGAAACTGAAGAATTAAATTTACCTTCAAGTACTCCATTTAGACCAATCAGACAACCAATAATTCAAGAAGAATCGACATTTATTGACCCAAATTTAATTTCACCTCAAACATTAGATAAAATTATTGGTCCATTAGCACAAAAATATTTACCAAGAACAAAAGATGATAAATTTGGTTTATATTGGAATAAACATAAAAAATCATTTATGATTGGTGATAAAATAACTGTAATTGATAATGATGATTTAATAATTGATGATAAAAAATATAATGGAACACATGGATTATGGAGATTGTTAACTTATGAAAAGAAACCAGATAATAATTTATATACACAAGATGATTTAAATAATTATTCAAAGATTTTATGGGAAGCTAATTCAATTTATAAAAATAATGATCCAAATAGTAAAAAACCAAAATCTAGTAAAGGTGATAAATATATTAATTTAATTAAACATATTTGGGAATTAAAAGGGGAAATTGAAGGTTCAGGAATCAGTCAATATACAGAAAATAAAATTGAATATAGATTTATAGATGATTTAAATAAATTAGATAATATTATTAATTATATATATGCACAAGAAAAAGCTGGTAATAATAATTTTTTAAATGAAAAGAAAGCAATTAAAGACTTAATATCAAATAAATTAGATGAATTAATTGAAAAACCTGAAGGAATTAAGTATTTAAAAAGAATTTTGGCAAATATTTCATCACCATTATTAAAAGATGGATCAGGTATTTTAAATGATGTTATAAATAATTTGCCTTTTGAATTACATGTACCTGGTTATCAATATCTAGGGCCTGGAACTAAATTAAATAAAAGAGTAAAAAGAGGTGATCCTGGAATAAATGATTTAGATAAAGCTGCTAAAGAACATGATTTATTTTATAGAGATCATAAAGATACAAAATCTAGAAATGAAATAGCTGATAAAATTTTACAAGATAAAGCATGGGATATAGTAACATCAAATGATTATGGTATTGGTGAAAGATTAGTTGCATTACCAACATCAGGTGCTATGTGGATGAAAAGAAAATTTGGTATGGGTTTAGAAGTAGGATTAAAATTTTAATAAAATTTTTCATTAATTAAGTTAATCTATATTATAAAAAAACTATAAATTTTTTTCTTAATGAATGGAAAAAACAAATATAAACTTGACAGATAATCAAAAATCAAAAATAAAATTAGCATTTAAAAATAAAAGATCAGTTATAATTCAATTTAATATTGATCAATTTAATGAAAATGGAAAAGATATTATATTATTATCTAAAAGACAAATTAATAAACTAAATAAACATAAAAAATTAAATAAAGGATTAAGATTTGAATTTTCATATAATCAATTAAAAGAAATAAAAAATGGTGGATTACTAAAAAAATTTTAGATTTTGCTGATAATATACCTATAGTTAAAAATTATACACCAAATGTTAGAAAGGGAGCAAAAGTAGTAAAAGAATCTATAATTCCTAAATTTAGAAATTTTGTTGATTGGTTAGATCATGAATTAAAAAATGTAGAAGGATCTGGTTTAGATAAAAAAACATTAAAATATATGAAACAAAATTATAAAAAAATTTTGAACCACTAACATTAGGTGAATTAGAAAAATTGTGTAAAAATATAAAATATTTTAGAGGTGTATTTATGAGAGAAATATTACCTAATAAAGTTAATAAATTTGAATGTGGAATTATAAATTTAGATTCATTTGATGGAAATGGAACTCATTGGGTTTGTTATTATAAAAAAGATAAAATTAAATATTATTTTGATTCATATGGAAATATAGTTAATAAACCACCAATAGAATTAGTTAAATATTTAGGAAAAGATAATATATTTTATAATGATAATCAAATTCAAAATTATAATGATCCACCAATTTGTGGTCATTTATGTATTTTTATATTAAATGAATTAAATAAAAATAAAAAATTTGATAACATAATAAATAAATTAATCCTTAATAAATATGGATTCACAAAATATATTTGATCTGTTTGGAAGACAGAAAAATCATCCAATTAATATTAAAGAAGATTATATAAATTCCAAATTAAATATATTTTTTAATAATTTTAGTAAAAGTTTTAAAAGTCATGTAAAAAAGACTGAAAATCTAGTAAATGCTATTGGTTTATCAAAAAATTATATAAATATTAATGGTAAAAGAATTGTTAATGTAAAACCAAGTATAAATAAATATGATGTTATAGTTAAATCAGAATTAGATGAAGTTTTAGATTCAATTATTGAAATTGGTAGTGATTATTCAGAAACTAAAAAAGATTTAAATACAATTTTAGAATTTTTAATTAATATTGAAAAACATGTTGAAAACTTAGAAGAAAAATTAGAAAAAGAACTAAAATTTCTATTTGATGGAGTCAATAAATCAATAAAAGAATTAAATGCAGAAATATTACTAATTAAAGGAGATATAGATAAATTACAATAATTTATTTTATATAAATGGAGTTGATTTATTGTCTTAAATGTAAACAAAAAACTAATTCTAAAGATATTCAGATAATAAAATTGAAAAATATAAATATAATTAAATCAAAATGTTGTATTTGTAATTCAAAGAAAAGTTGTTTTACAAAATTTTCTCCCTAATAAATGGCTCTATACAGTTCATTTGATTTATTCATTATCAGAAACCAAAATCAATTAAACAAAGATGATTGGGATGATATTTCTGAAAAATATGAATTGAGTATTAATATGATGAGATTGTTTCAAAATAAATTAAATTGGCAAAAAATTGCTCAACATCAAAATTTAACTATAGATTTTATTACTGAATTCATAAATTATCAACTAAAAGATTATATTGATTTGATTTGTAAATATCAAGATTTAACTGAATATTTCATTCATGATTATGCTTTTACATTAAATTGGGAATTAATTTTAGAACATCAAAAAATATCAGCAAAATTTATAATTGATCATGCTACAGAAATTGAGTATTTTAAAAGTAAAAATGAAATTGATACATAAATAAAATTTGACATTATAAAATCATAAAAATTAAATTATAAAAATTTTACTTGTTTTAAAAAAGCTTTTGATTTAAAAAATTATCCTTAATAAATGGCTGATTACAAAAAATATATAAATGATATTGAAAGAGCTGAATACAAAAATTTCTATCCATTATCTAAATTACATTTAAATGAACCTAATAAAAAAACTGAATTTAATATAGATTTTGGAGATGGATTGTGTACTTCTAAATTTCAATTTTATATATCTGGCAAATTGACTAAATCTGATGGAACTGCATATGATAATGGTGCTAATATAAAATTAATTGATAATTTTGTTCCATTTTTATTTTCAAAAATTGAAGTTAGAAAACATAATAAATTGATTGATGAAATTGAATATCCTGGTCTATTAAGTACAATTAAAGGTACTATAACTTATTCAAAATCAGAAATAAATCAAATTAATAATGGTTTTGAATCAAATTTTAGTAAATCATTTGAAGCAATTGGTAATTTATCTCATTTTGGATTAGGATTTTTTTTAAATGTAAATATTCCAATATACAAAGGAGGTTTTAATATAACATTTATTAGATCACAAGGTAATGATGCAATTTTTAGATGGAAAACTAAAAAGGCTGATGGAACTTATGATAATGCAACATTACCAGCTGAAGGTAAAATAACAGTTGATGAATTTTTTATTAGAGTTCCTATAATTGAATACAAAACAACAAGTAAAATTTAATTAATTAATGAACTAAGCGAATTTGAAAAAGTAAATTTTCATTTTAATCATTGGCAATGCATTGAACAAAAAAATATTACAGGAAAGAATTTAAGTTTGGATATAACAAATATCTATAGAAATATTTATAATCCAAAATTTATTATAATTGGATTTCAAAAATCAAGAACAAATGATCAGTTATATGATACTTCTAAATTTGATAGTATGTATGTAAAAAATATAAGAGTAAAACTAAATGGTCATTATTACCCTGATGAATTGGAAAACTTTGATATATTCAATGAAAAATTTAGAATTATGTATGAAATGTATCAAGATTATAAAAAAGTTTATTATAATAGTAGTAAAATGTATTATAATCCAACAGAATTTCTAGAAAATAGACCAATTCATGTAATTGATACTACAAAAAATCCAACAAATATTTCAAGTTCAAAAAATGATATTATTATTAATGCAGATTTTGATTATGATATTATGATTATGATAGTAGCTACTAGTAAAACAAATTGTTATATTATTATTGTATCTGAAAAATTACTTGAATATAATATAATCAAAAATGATATAATTGAAATAAATTAATCTATATTCTTAAAAATCAGATATTAAAATTTACTTGTTTTAAAAAACTTTAAATTTACAAAAATAAAACAAAATGAATGGATATGATGGTGTATTTTGTGTAGTGTTGTAAGTGTGCGTGTTTTCAGAATAGGCACCTTAGTTACTCGTCACTACCACCTAGCTTTTATGATATTTTGTATTTTTGAATTTGAACCCATCACTGCCACATTAAAGGTTTTTGTGTCCCCAGGGGCATCATTTCAGGTTCTATTGAATTATTTGATTTTTAGATTTTTTTGTGCTAGGTGGAGGAGAGTGTATTATTTGAATTTTTTAGTGTGCGGTGTTGTAAGTGTAATGTTGTATTAGTGGGATGGACGATAGGCGATTGATTGAAATGATTAATGGAAATAGATTGGTGGTTAATGGAAATGGATTGGTGATTATGAAGGACTAGCTGTTGCCCGTCACGGCTTCGCCCGTGATTGAAATTATTTAATAGGTAATAAAATCGTTTTAAAGAGCAACGAAATCTACTTCCTTAAGAATTATATTGAAACAATGAAGTAGTGTGAGTGGAGCTCTAAAGGTATTTCGCAAAACCTGTTCTTAGTGAGTAAAGGTTTCTTAAATAGAAAAGGTCCTGGAGAACCTATGAGCAAATAGGAACGACCATGTCAAATTTCAACCCGTAGGTTCTACAGTCATTCTGAAGCAATGTGGGGCGGAGCCCTAAAGAACATAAAAAACTATATTTGCAAAACTGTTTTTTAGTGAATACCTATTAGCAAAACAGAACGTTTACGTTAAACTTCAACCCGTAGGATATATGGTAGTTTTCAGAATTTGTGGGGAGGAGTCCTAAAGGAAATTTGCAAAATTGTTTCTTATTGATCACCTATGAGCAAAGAGGAACGTCCATGTAAAATTTAAAACCCGTTGGCCCTTGATTAATTTTGAAGTCAGTTGGGGGTGGAGCCCTAAAGAACTTAAAAAACTATATTTACAAAACCATTTCGTAATGAGCACCTGTTAGCAAAACGGAACATCTACGTTAAATTTATACCCCCCTATCCATGGTAATTTTGAGGTTCTATGGGGCAGAGCCCTAAAGGAAGTTTGAAAATTATTTTTTAGTGAGCACCTATGACAAAGAAGAACGGTCCACATCAAATTTCAACCCCGTGGGCCCTTGAGTAATTTTCAAGACCTGTGGGGCGGAGCCCTAAAGAATTAAAAAAACTATATTTGCAAAACCGTTTTTTAGTCAGTAACTATGAGCAGAGGAACGTCCGATTCATATTTTAACCCCGGAGGCCCAAAAGTAGTTATACCAACAGCAACAACAACCCCGTACTATCTATGGTAACCTTGAGGTTCTATGGGGTGGAGCCCTAAAGGAAATTTGCAAAATTATTTCTTAGTAACTATGAGAAAAGAGGAACGTCCGATTCAAATTTGAACCCGGAGGCCCAAAAGTAATTTTGAAGTCCTGTGGGGTGGATCCCTAAAGAACTTGAAAACAATATTTGCAAAACCGTTTCTTAGGAAGCACCCAAGGGCAAAGAGAAACGTAAATGTCAATTTTAAACCCCGGAGGCCCTAAAGGAATCCTCAAGTCCAATGGGGCGGAGCCCTAAAGTGCTTCAAAAACTAATTTTTGCAAAACAGTTTTTTAATAAGTATCTATAAGCAAAGGGAATTGTCCATGTTAAATTTCAACACGTAGGCTATACAGTAACTGTGAGCTTCTGTGGGGCAGAGCCCTAAAGGGGATGTTTAAAGCACTTTTTTAGCATCCAAGAAAAAAAGAGATCACTCCAAATTTCAACCGTGCAGGTTTCCTAATTTGTATTTAAATTTGGCCAAGCGGATAACATTATATTGAAACATCGATGGCCTGTGGGGCGGAGCCTGAATGAATTTTCTAAAATAGTTTCTTAGAGAGCGCCTAAGAGGCAAGACGAACCGGTGTTTCAAGTTTCTAGTAAATACATTTGGTAGTTCCGGAGATTTTATGATGAGTCAGTCAGTAATCACTCCCCGTCAGGTTTAGCTTTGTCGCTAAGCAAAAGGTAGAATTCCTAAGGGAATTATCCTCTAGATTTTTATTACTAATCTCCCCTCAATAAAATTAATGAGATCAGCTGTTTACAAAATTAATATTATATTTTAATGTAATCATATGTTCCAATACAAAAATGTTGCTTCCATAAGAATAACATGGTAACTTTGAAGTCGTGTGGGGCGGAGCCCTGAAGGAATTTTGCAAAATCGTTTCTTAGTGAGCACCTAGGAGGCAAGATTAACCTATGTTCAAAGTTTAAAGTAAATCCGTTTGGTGGTTCCTGAGATTTCGTGATGAGTCAGTGAGTGGGATTTCGCTTTTATATATATATAGATGAAATGGATGAGGCAAAGGGTGCACCCACCATAGTATCTTGTCACACGGCTTGTTTCACAGTCATTATCCTATGGCCACTCGGATAAAGACCTTCCACCAACCACTGGACTTCAACTATGTCCTCAATAAATTATGCCCGAAGTTTCGAGATTTGAACTCGGAACCTCAGGCATATGAGACTTGAACGTTAGCAATGAGCTAACCAGACTTCCGTTGAGTGATAAGACTGCATGGGTTTATCAGTTGAAGCACTAGTAGTTCATGACTATTCCACTAGATACTGCAACAATTGCCTATACTAAATAAATATCATTTTTAATACTATTAATACATTATAGCCCATCATAAATCAACCAATTAAACATTTGTTTCAAATACTTTTACAAATAAATCAATTAACATATTAATGAATTTAAGAAACAACAAAAAAACTTATATCTCATTTAAAACCTAAGTTGTGAGGTATTATATCAAAGAGAAAAAAAATATTAAATTCAATACAATTTTCAGATTAAAGATAACTTAATTATTAATAAAGTTATAATATTTTAAAGTATTGGAGTTTGTGACAGGAAGTATTATTTAACGGTCAGATAAGAGAGATAAGAGTGATAAGAGAATGCTCTCAACCAATATATTCTACAAGACTCATTATTTAACAACTGAAATCGTAGTTTATGAACTAAATAGGTTTATTTTATTAAATTTGCACAATAATTACTATAATTAGTATATATTTTGACCTGGGACCATAATAATTTCAGATTTCAAAAAAAATATATAAAATTTGAAAATTTTTTTAATAGAACTTAAAATATTCATTCATTAAAACAGTTAAAGAATAGAATAAGAAAGATTTACATTTAATTATTACAAACATTAAAACATTTGATGATAAAGAAACTATTCTAGTTTAATTTGAATAATTAATCAGTATTCGACAAAATTTTACTTGTTTTAGAAAAATTTTTATTCTGTAGACAATTTTATATAAATTTAGGCATATTTGTAAAAAATTTCATGAAATTTGCATATTTTTCATAAAAATTAGAATAATGTTAGACTACAAATTAGCCAAAAAATGGTAAAAATATTGCATAATTGTATTAAAAAACTGTGAAATTTGTTTAATTTTTGATTGTCTCCAAAAGTGAGCTAGGAACCCCAAATTACTATCTACTTATATGTATATATATGTGTGTCCCTAGACACGATAACTCTCGTAAAAATGGTCCGATCGACACCAAATTTGGTAGAGATGTGTAATCCTACATTTATTCGGATGAGTTCGTAAACCAGACATATCGACCTACCGGAAGGGGTAGTTTTGGGGGGTTTTGTACCCCAAAAATGGGTTTTTTGCATTTTTCATATGTAAATTTAAAAAATTTAAAAAATTTAAAATTTTTATTTTGACCATTGGATTTAGCTCAAAAAAACACACAATTTAGTATTTTGAAGCTTTGCTCTATCTCCATTGGTTACCGAGATATTACAAAGTCTAAAGACAGTACATTGTCTTTTGGGCTCCAATGTTAATCTTATGGAGAATAAGGATGTGTCAATATTTCACTTATTAACCAATATTTTTGGATGAAACTTGGTATTTAGCTTCATTTGGATGATATTCAACCATTTATGTAAAAAAAACTCTTGGTTTTTTGTTCTTATAATGACAGCAAACCTGCATACTCTTTTTCCATGTTAATCATATGGAGAATAGTCAAACTCCTTTATTTATGGACAGATATTGATGAAACTTAGTACATGGCTTCATATGGTCAAAATAAATTTTGTTATGATAAAAACCTACTTTTAGTGTTCCCCATGGCAGCATACCTGCATACTCTCCCTATATTTATCATAAGGAGAATAGCCATTTATTTCCCCATTTATGAGCATGTGATTTTATTTGGTTTACAGTTTTATGTGGTCAAAATTAATATTACTAATTTGGAAATTCGCTGAGTACGCAGGTCTGCTGCGACGGGGAGTATTTAGTTAGTGTATCAATACATCTGAAGACATTCGGTAAACGGTAATTCGTTCCCTATAAAACAGACTGTGCTTTGGTACATGTCTTCTAAATATAACTTCTGGCTTTATATATTTTAAATAACACGTTAAACTTAATTTAAAATCGCCATTTTCACTGTCCCATAGACTAAGACAGATAACAAAATTTGATGGGTTGTTTGTTTGAAAGCCTAATTGTTTTTATTTAAAACCATTTCTGATAGAAAATATTTCACCAGAACGAGTATATTCCTTGTAATTTGAGAAGTACCAACCCTCTGCTTGGGAAAATCGCTTTGTAAAACACTTCCGTACAGAGAGGTGGTGGATTTTTACGGAATCTCTACCACTGACCAATCACTCGACGTTTCTCAAACTAGGTAGATTTTTTTTATAGAATCTGGTGTATTTAAGAATCTAAACTTAGGATAAACTTTCCAAGAAGGAAAATGTGATATTATTTCTTAATTAATAATATAATTTTATTTTTGAATTTTTATTCGATGAGTTTAATTTTTAAACTTTAGGCCTTCATAGTACACAACGAAAGTTTTTGTTGTATTTTTCACACAAATTTGTGTATACTCTCAAAGTCATAGGTCCTATGATTTTCACCCTAGTTGTTGAATTTCATTCTTAAGGTTTACATCATCTATAGTTGTAATCATGACATTCATTTGCACTAACCCTCTTATACTATTTTGAGACGAAAGGACGGATTTGTCGAAGATTATGATTATTCATTTTACATTATTCATTACATTTGTGGTAGGTATTTCACAAGAGTGGATTTGGTGTGAGTCTATAAATTAAATTTTATTACTTAAGATTATTACATTCCTAATGATTAAAATTGTTTTGTGGAGCAACAATGTTCATTTTATTTTTTCAAATAGTGGTCCTTTATAGTTATTTAAATATACAGTAATTTAAGTCAATATAAATTTATATTGGCAACAATGATTCTTAAATTCAACAGTGATTCCTAAATTATTCTTGTGTAGTTATTTGAAATGAAGGAAAGTAAAATTATATTTGCAAAAAATTTTCATTTTAGCCTATTCATAAAAGATTGGTATTTATAAAAGTACAGGATGTTAATCTGCAAAGAAGAAGCCTCTATCTCCGCCCATGAAACTAACATGCTTTTACTAAATTTAAGCTATTTAAATTCACGTTTTTACGAAATTATGTGTTGAGGGGACAATGTTGAGATGTCTGTGGCTTTCATTATGCTTATTAACAAAATAAACTTAAACTGTCACAAATCTACACAGTGTGCTACAGATGAATAATTTATCAGGTCGTTCTACATATGGCCGGGCTGTATACATTCTTTTCTCTTAGACTTTTATGTGTCAAGTATAAATTACGTTTGATTGACAGACTGATTAAAAAGATTACTGATATAATGAGTCGTTGATTTATATTTCCACTTAAGGCTAGTATTTAAAGGCTTTTGACTTGGATGGTAACTGCAGTAAGCTAAACTGGGTCTCAGGCTACACCATTTTTCTGGTAATTATGTAAAAAATACACTTATATTATATGCATATTGTTATTTAATTATTTTCACCAAGGGAGGCTACTTTTAATGTAATTAGAGAAATCATGGACCTTAATAAACTTGTTCTTCCTTATAGTGCAGGATAAAATAAAATTTCCAACGGTATACTATAAGGTTTACTATTGACTTTTTTACTTTTGATTATTCTGATGATATATATAGTTCGTGGGGCCCAAGCATTTGCTAGGTAAATTCATACTACTTGGGGGGCGAGCATTTGCTCTGACATTATAAAAGGTACATGATTGTGTTGAAAAACGTACATATTCCTAAAATAAACGTTTTAATCGACCCAAAAAAGTAGTTATAATAATGTGTCGTATACTTGTACCACAACATGCATTTAAATACATTCATTATAAGTATACCTATTTTAAAAATCTAATTTATAAATAAAGGTAAGTGTAGATCCTTGATAAAATTTATTAATATTGACTATAAAATCTTGAACTGGGTTGAATCAGCAAACGCAGTTTAACGTAAAAAAGTGCTAACCGGAGTTTACATTTTTTGTAAACAAAGATAAAATGAAAAATTTCATGATAAAATGAAATATCACCAGACTACATGTCATATGCAAGAATATGCAATTAGCAATACTTTCTTAACGCCAGTTTATAGGTTTTTTACTGACCAAATTTGGTCAGTTAACACTTAATTTTAACGCTGGGTTAGAACCATATCAACCGTGTTTTTTCAATTACTTTTTTGTAAGAAACGCGTTCGCTGTTTATTTTTTTAGATGTTTTCATAAAAAATGGTGGTAAAATCTTATCTTATATAATAAAAGAGTGCATTTAAGGGCCTATAGAGAAAACTACTGAACGGATCGTGGTCGTTTTGGTGTCAATGGATTTCTTATGGTCCCTAGAAGATAGGAAAAATATGGTATCCCTCGGAAAATGTCTGATAACTCCGTGAAAAGAAAATTAGACCTTATTTAGACCAATCTAAGACGTTATTTTGTTGAATTGTTTACTGCTCCAGGTAATCTATATCTTACTCTGAAATTTGATACCGCACTGCTGATTTACAAAGTATTTTTTGTAAACAAAACAGACCAAATTCTCTGATCATTTACCGATAACAAATGAAAGCATGGGTGAGACCAAGGAATCTAAAATAAATAAATACAAGGTAGGGGTCAAAACATGCAACGCCCTCTATGCACCAGACGTACTTATGCACCTATATGACATCATCATTATCATTACCAGTATTAGTAAATGGTGACGTCATAGGAGCAAAATAACACCTGGTGCATAGAGGGTGCTGCATGTCTTGACCCCTACCTTCTCTTTATTTTATTCTAGATTTCTTGGGTGAGACTATAAGGTTGCAGTTATTTTTTTAAACAGTAAAATAAATTTTTGCCAGCTTATGCTTGGATAAAATTTTGGTTGCAATAGGGCCTACTATAAAGAGAGTTCATTTATTATAACCTCGATGATTGAATTTGATTTATTTAAACTTACGAGTTATATCATTGACTATGTACACTAACGTGAGTGTACAAAGTCAATGGTTATATTAAAAATAGTTTACTCATATGTTTTTACACGTTAACCATCAATTAATATATTCAAGTTTTGAAAAATAAACAAAAACATAATCTATTGATTGTAAATACTTACTACCGTATTTTAATCTATTTACTTTTGTTATAACTAAGTCATTTAACTTCTTGAAATGTTCATGTAGCGTTATGCTTCTACGTGTTTATCAATTATTTTACTTTTTCTCATTTATGTGTTTTAATGTGTTTAAAATTATGGACAGGAATATTATGTTTCATAAATTTGGTGACCATTTAAACTTCTTCATATTCATGAATAACTATAATAAAAATTATCTGTCATTTTTGACGGGCTGTTTGATAGTATACTAATAAACAGGGTTCTATTGACAAAATATAGCAATTTTTAAACCATAAAAAGAACACTTTATTGTAACATTTGATTGAATATAGGAAACTTATTTGAAAAGACCATTGTGCCTCATGAATTTATCGTAGTGCTTTTGTAAGAGAGCCTACAGTAGCCGACTATGCAAAAGTAGTTTACAAATTTAAAACAGCAAAATTATAACTAATTTTATTTTTGGATACAAAAAATGGTTAGGTCTTCAGAAATAGGAAGAATTTCTTTTCTTTAAATGTCCACGTTATTTGTAATTCAGCACTAGGAATGACTGACATTGTCTGTAGATGGCCAGGCTCACCCATGACTCACAGATTTTTTTTTAATGTCGTAGTAAAGTGTTATTCGAGGCTGGAAGTTACGGTGATGCTATAATTAGTTGGTGGATCAGGCTATGTATGCAAAGAAAGAAAGAAATACCTTATGACTCCTCTAGACATATGTGTATCACCAACCAAACACCTTTACAATGAATCACAAATTAGAACCCGAAATCCGGTAGAAATTATGTATGTAGTGTTTGCATTTCCTATAGTTTTGAAGCAAGAGGGCAGCACCCGCAATCTCCCACCAGTGCGATGTACCTTCTGGTATAATTCTACTCTGTGCGTTAGTAGGCCTACAATGAACGATATGTGATAGGCATATCGCGACCCGATCCTATACTAGTACAGTTCCTTCTTTCAAAACTAGGATCCTAATAAAAATTACGTTTAGTAACTTATTATTACTGTTTGTTATTAAAAACTAATTTAATTTTACGGGCACGATATCATAAAGACTCCTCAAATAGTAAATCAATCTATGATTCACATTGTAAGTTCAATGTCACGTTGTTTTGTAAGGGGTGAAAGGTGAAAGGTCTCCTCTCCTCAGATCGTCACGCAGTGCTTCACCTCTCCCACTTAGTGTTTTTATTAAAAGACCGATAAAAATTAGAAAGGTACTTAAAAGATAAAGACTTGGGCAATTTGATTCGCTTTTGGATTGTTTTATATTTTAAATCTATACTAATCTATAAGTCCAAAGTTAATAAACTTTGAATTTTCAAAATTAATGATTAATGAACAAATAAATTACTACCATTATAATTTTTATTTTTCCAATGTTTCATTGTCAATTTTGTAGCAAGCAATTTTATTGCATTCAAAGAGAGCTAAATAGCAATACTAAATGTTCTCTATAGCTCTAAAAGCTTTTGATGAAATTTACATCAAGTGTTTTAGTTGTGTTAGGGGTTTTCTTGCATTTAATTAAACTATTTCACCACTGGTCAAAATTCAACCATATATATTCTGATTGATTTAAACCCAATTAGTTAAAATAATATGTTTCCACTGAAACATTTTTTCTTTCTGTTTTATTAGAATTTGTTATTTCAACAGTTGTATATAGTGATACAATCAATTGCCCATCTTTTATAAGATTAACATAGAAACTTTGAAAACCTGTAGGACGTAGCAGCCATGAGGGTGATGTGAATAATAATGGGATTCTCTGCTCATCTACAGGGTTACAGGACACTAACTATCTAACGGTATTCACGGATTTCTCCTATGATGCTCACAAGCTGAGAAACAAGGAGAAAAATAATCATGCTTGCCTATCAATATACATAGATGATAGTTGTTGGCAAACCAAAGTAATTATCTTTACCAAAGTAATTAAATATAGTAATTAATAAACTTGTTACAGACTAGCCGACCAGACTGGTTTCAGACACAATGAAAATAATGTATATTATACTGTTTAGTTCTCTTTTCATTTTTGTGTCGAGCTCAAAGGATGCAAAATTAGAGGTTGGTGAATTTTATGTAAAAATATAAAGCTTATTTAATCCTTAAAATAATGTTCTTTTTATTAAAAAAAAATAATTTTTAATGGTTTGGATTACTCTATACATGGTATTAAAAATACTTATGTCATTAATGTTAGTCTATGATGAGTTGACCTACAAAATACTGCTTGTAGCAAAGCATTATTAAAATACTCCCCGTCGCAGCAGACCTGCGTACTCAGCGAATTTCCAATGAATTATTGTTTCAGCATCAAAGAACTTTGTGGCTATCTTATACAATTAATAATCTTTCAAGGAAATATAATATATTTAATGGCATTGTATTTCTGAGTAAATGATTTTTATTTAATAATTTATATATATTAATATTTATGTTGCAATAAATGACTTTTTCTTGATAGTAATAAAACTGCAAATTAACCCTAGAAGCGGCCATTGCCGGATATCCGGCAATTTCATTTTTGCGAAAATCGTCAATTGCCGGATTCCGGCAATATAGGTCAATTTTTGTTCAACTACTCATTACACATGGAAAACGATCAATAAATGTAATAATATTGATACCATTTTAAAGAGGGTATTCCAAACTTTCATTTTCGTATATAATCGAACCTTGTAGCATTAAGAGATCGACGCAATTCGTATTATAATTTGAACGAAATTTAGCGCGCGAACCATTTTGGGCTCGAAAACGGTGAAACGTCTAAAAACATATGTTTTTAGAAAGATTTTACTTTTTGTATTTTTAGCGAATTTCCTTTAGAAATAAGCTATTACCGTCGTTTTCATGGGAGCTGCCGTTTGTATCGATGTAGGGACACCTCTGCGATTACATAATTATATATATTATCTTGTGGCTTTTTATGTGTACTTTCTGGATACGTAGTGATTATTTGTCGGTAACACATTTAAAAAAACTGCTCAAATAACGATTTACTAAAAAATTTAACATGGGCTTATATGGGAAATAGAATTTTTAATTTTGAGCGCTTGTGAACACGATAACTAGTGCAAAAATCGTCTGATCATCATGAAATTTGGTACAGGCATGTAAAGTTAGATTCTCTTGGATGAGTTCGTTAACCAGTAAGATCGGCCCAACTTCAGTAGGGAAAGTGGGGGATTTTACCCCTCAAAAGTGGGTTTTTTCCACTTTTCACATAGATATTTTTATTTTATTACCTTTTAGTGTACACCATTAGATTCAGCTCGAAAAAACAAACAATTTGGTATGTTTAATTATTGCTCTACGTCCACTGGTTACCGAGATATTAGCGAATTTCCTTTAGAAATAAGCTATTACCGTCGTTTTCATGGGAGCTGCCGTTTGTATCGATGTAGGGACACCTCTGCGATTACATAATTATATATATTATCTTGTGGCTTTTTATGTGTACTTTCTGGATACGTAGTGATTATTTGTCGGTAACACATTTAAAACTGCTCAAATAACGATTTACTAAAAAATTTAACATGGGCTTATATGGGAAATAGAATTTTTAATTTTGAGCGCTTGTGAACACGATAACTAGTGCAAAAATCGTCTGATCATCATGAAATTTGGTACAGGCATGTAAAGTTAGATTCTCTTAGATGAGTTCGTTAACCAGTAAGATCGGCCCAACTTCAGTAGGGAAAGTGGGGGATTTTACCCCTCAAAAGTGGGTTTTTTCCACTTTTCACATAGATATTTTTATTTTATTACCTTTTAGTGTACACCATTAGATTCAGCTCGAAAAAACAAACAATTTGGTATGTTTAATTATTGCTCTACGTCCACTGGTTACCGAGATATTAGCGAATTTCCTTTAGAAATAAGCTATTACCGTCGTTTTCATGGGAGCTGCCGTTTGTATCGATGTAGGGACACCTCTGCGATTACATAATTATATATATTATCTTGTGGCTTTTTATGTGTACTTTCTGGATACGTAGTGATTATTTGTCGGTAACACATTTAAAACTGCTCAAATAACGATTTACTAAAAAATTTAACATGGGCTTATATGGGAAATAGAATTTTTAATTTTGAGCGCTTGTGAACACGATAACTAGTGCAAAAATCGTCTGATCATCATGAAATTTGGTACAGGCATGTAAAGTTAGATTCTCTTGGATGAGTTCGTTAACCAGTAAGATCGGCCCAACTTCAGTAGGGAAAGTGGGGGATTTTACCCCTCAAAAGTGGGTTTTTTCCACTTTTCACATAGATATTTTTATTTTATTACCTTTTAGTGTACACCATTAGATTCAGCTCGAAAAAACAAACAATTTGGTATGTTTAATTATTGCTCTACGTCCACTGGTTACCGAGATATTAGCGAATTTCCTTTAGAAATAAGCTATTACCGTCGTTTTCATGGGAGCTGCCGTTTGTATCGATGTAGGGACACCTCTGCGATTACATAATTATATATATTATCTTGTGGCTTTTTATGTGTACTTTCTGGATACGTAGTGATTATTTGTCGGTAACACATTTAAAACTGCTCAAATAACGATTTACTAAAAAATTTAACATGGGCTTATATGGGAAATAGAATTTTTAATTTTGAGCGCTTGTGAACACGATAACTAGTGCAAAAATCGTCTGATCATCATGAAATTTGGTACAGGCATGTAAAGTTAGATTCTCTTGGATGAGTTCGTTAACCAGTAAGATCGGCCCAACTTCAGTAGGGAAAGTGGGGGATTTTACCCCTCAAAAGTGGGTTTTTTCCACTTTTCACATAGATATTTTTATTTTATTACCTTTTAGTGTACACCATTAGATTCAGCTCGAAAAAACAAACAATTTGGTATGTTTAATTATTGCTCTACGTCCACTGGTTACCGAGATATTAGCGAATTTCCTTTAGAAATAAGCTATTACCGTCGTTTTCATGGGAGCTGCCGTTTGTATCGATGTAGGGACACCTCTGCGATTACATAATTATATATATTATCTTGTGGCTTTTTATGTGTACTTTCTGGATACGTAGTGATTATTTGTCGGTAACACATTTAAAACTGCTCAAATAACGATTTACTAAAAAATTTAACATGGGCTTATATGGGAAATAGAATTTTTAATTTTGAGCGCTTGTGAACACGATAACTAGTGCAAAAATCGTCTGATCATCATGAAATTTGGTACAGGCATGTAAAGTTAGATTCTCTTAGATGAGTTCGTTAACCAGTAAGATCGGCCCAACTTCAGTAGGGAAAGTGGGGGATTTTACCCCTCAAAAGTGGGTTTTTTCCACTTTTCACATAGATATTTTTATTTTATTACCTTTTAGTGTACACCATTAGATTCAGCTCGAAAAAACAAACAATTTGGTATGTTTAATTATTGCTCTACGTCCACTGGTTACCGAGATATTAGCGAATTTCCTTTAGAAATAAGCTATTACCGTCGTTTTCATGGGAGCTGCCGTTTGTATCGATGTAGGGACACCTCTGCGATTACATAATTATATATATTATCTTGTGGCTTTTTATGTGTACTTTCTGGATACGTAGTGATTATTTGTCGGTAACACATTTAAAACTGCTCAAATAACGATTTACTAAAAAATTTAACATGGGCTTATATGGGAAATAGAATTTTTAATTTTGAGCGCTTGTGAACACGATAACTAGTGCAAAAATCGTCTGATCATCATGAAATTTGGTACAGGCATGTAAAGTTAGATTCTCTTGGATGAGTTCGTTAACCAGTAAGATCGGCCCAACTTCAGTAGGGAAAGTGGGGGATTTTACCCCTCAAAAGTGGGTTTTTTCCACTTTTCACATAGATATTTTTATTTTATTACCTTTTAGTGTACACCATTAGATTCAGCTCGAAAAAACAAACAATTTGGTATGTTTAATTATTGCTCTACGTCCACTGGTTACCGAGATATTAGCGAATTTCCTTTAGAAATAAGCTATTACCGTCGTTTTCATGGGAGCTGCCGTTTGTATCGATGTAGGGACACCTCTGCGATTACATAATTATATATATTATCTTGTGGCTTTTTATGTGTACTTTCTGGATACGTAGTGATTATTTGTCGGTAACACATTTAAAACTGCTCAAATAACGATTTACTAAAAAATTTAACATGGGCTTATATGGGAAATAGAATTTTTAATTTTGAGCGCTTGTGAACACGATAACTAGTGCAAAAATCGTCTGATCATCATGAAATTTGGTACAGGCATGTAAAGTTAGATTCTCTTAGATGAGTTCGTTAACCAGTAAGATCGGCCCAACTTCAGTAGGGAAAGTGGGGGATTTTACCCCTCAAAAGTGGGTTTTTTCCACTTTTCACATAGATATTTTTATTTTATTACCTTTTAGTGTACACCATTAGATTCAGCTCGAAAAAACAAACAATTTGGTATGTTTAATTATTGCTCTACGTCCACTGGTTACCGAGATATTAGCGAATTTCCTTTAGAAATAAGCTATTACCGTCGTTTTCATGGGAGCTGCCGTTTGTATCGATGTAGGGACACCTCTGCGATTACATAATTATATATATTATCTTGTGGCTTTTTATGTGTACTTTCTGGATACGTAGTGATTATTTGTCGGTAACACATTTAAAACTGCTCAAATAACGATTTACTAAAAAATTTAACATGGGCTTATATGGGAAATAGAATTTTTAATTTTGAGCGCTTGTGAACACGATAACTAGTGCAAAAATCGTCTGATCATCATGAAATTTGGTACAGGCATGTAAAGTTAGATTCTCTTGGATGAGTTCGTTAACCAGTAAGATCGGCCCAACTTCAGTAGGGAAAGTGGGGGATTTTACCCCTCAAAAGTGGGTTTTTTCCACTTTTCACATAGATATTTTTATTTTATTACCTTTTAGTGTACACCATTAGATTCAGCTCGAAAAAACAAACAATTTGGTATGTTTAATTATTGCTCTACGTCCACTGGTTACCGAGATATTAGCGAATTTCCTTTAGAAATAAGCTATTACCGTCGTTTTCATGGGAGCTGCCGTTTGTATCGATGTAGGGACACCTCTGCGATTACATAATTATATATATTATCTTGTGGCTTTTTATGTGTACTTTCTGGATACGTAGTGATTATTTGTCGGTAACACATTTAAAACTGCTCAAATAACGATTTACTAAAAAATTTAACATGGGCTTATATGGGAAATAGAATTTTTAATTTTGAGCGCTTGTGAACACGATAACTAGTGCAAAAATCGTCTGATCATCATGAAATTTGGTACAGGCATGTAAAGTTAGATTCTCTTGGATGAGTTCGTTAACCAGTAAGATCGGCCCAACTTCAGTAGGGAAAGTGGGGGATTTTACCCCTCAAAAGTGGGTTTTTTCCACTTTTCACATAGATATTTTTATTTTATTACCTTTTAGTGTACACCATTAGATTCAGCTCGAAAAAACAAACAATTTGGTATGTTTAATTATTGCTCTACGTCCACTGGTTACCGAGATATTAGCGAATTTCCTTTAGAAATAAGCTATTACCGTCGTTTTCATGGGAGCTGCCGTTTGTATCGATGTAGGGACACCTCTGCGATTACATAATTATATATATTATCTTGTGGCTTTTTATGTGTACTTTCTGGATACGTAGTGATTATTTGTCGGTAACACATTTAAAACTGCTCAAATAACGATTTACTAAAAAATTTAACATGGGCTTATATGGGAAATAGAATTTTTAATTTTGAGCGCTTGTGAACACGATAACTAGTGCAAAAATCGTCTGATCATCATGAAATTTGGTACAGGCATGTAAAGTTAGATTCTCTTAGATGAGTTCGTTAACCAGTAAGATCGGCCCAACTTCAGTAGGGAAAGTGGGGGATTTTACCCCTCAAAAGTGGGTTTTTTCCACTTTTCACATAGATATTTTTATTTTATTACCTTTTAGTGTACACCATTAGATTCAGCTCGAAAAAACAAACAATTTGGTATGTTTAATTATTGCTCTACGTCCACTGGTTACCGAGATATTAGCGAATTTCCTTTAGAAATAAGCTATTACCGTCGTTTTCATGGGAGCTGCCGTTTGTATCGATGTAGGGACACCTCTGCGATTACATAATTATATATATTATCTTGTGGCTTTTTATGTGTACTTTCTGGATACGTAGTGATTATTTGTCGGTAACACATTTAAAACTGCTCAAATAACGATTTACTAAAAAATTTAACATGGGCTTATATGGGAAATAGAATTTTTAATTTTGAGCGCTTGTGAACACGATAACTAGTGCAAAAATCGTCTGATCATCATGAAATTTGGTACAGGCATGTAAAGTTAGATTCTCTTGGATGAGTTCGTTAACCAGTAAGATCGGCCCAACTTCAGTAGGGAAAGTGGGGGATTTTACCCCTCAAAAGTGGGTTTTTTCCACTTTTCACATAGATATTTTTATTTTATTACCTTTTAGTGTACACCATTAGATTCAGCTCGAAAAAACAAACAATTTGGTATGTTTAATTATTGCTCTACGTCCACTGGTTACCGAGATATTAGCGAATTTCCTTTAGAAATAAGCTATTACCGTCGTTTTCATGGGAGCTGCCGTTTGTATCGATGTAGGGACACCTCTGCGATTACATAATTATATATATTATCTTGTGGCTTTTTATGTGTACTTTCTGGATACGTAGTGATTATTTGTCGGTAACACATTTAAAACTGCTCAAATAACGATTTACTAAAAAATTTAACATGGGCTTATATGGGAAATAGAATTTTTAATTTTGAGCGCTTGTGAACACGATAACTAGTGCAAAAATCGTCTGATCATCATGAAATTTGGTACAGGCATGTAAAGTTAGATTCTCTTGGATGAGTTCGTTAACCAGTAAGATCGGCCCAACTTCAGTAGGGAAAGTGGGGGATTTTACCCCTCAAAAGTGGGTTTTTTCCACTTTTCACATAGATATTTTTATTTTATTACCTTTTAGTGTACACCATTAGATTCAGCTCGAAAAAACAAACAATTTGGTATGTTTAATTATTGCTCTACGTCCACTGGTTACCGAGATATTAGCGAATTTCCTTTAGAAATAAGCTATTACCGTCGTTTTCATGGGAGCTGCCGTTTGTATCGATGTAGGGACACCTCTGCGATTACATAATTATATATATTATCTTGTGGCTTTTTATGTGTACTTTCTGGATACGTAGTGATTATTTGTCGGTAACACATTTAAAACTGCTCAAATAACGATTTACTAAAAAATTTAACATGGGCTTATATGGGAAATAGAATTTTTAATTTTGAGCGCTTGTGAACACGATAACTAGTGCAAAAATCGTCTGATCATCATGAAATTTGGTACAGGCATGTAAAGTTAGATTCTCTTAGATGAGTTCGTTAACCAGTAAGATCGGCCCAACTTCAGTAGGGAAAGTGGGGGATTTTACCCCTCAAAAGTGGGTTTTTTCCACTTTTCACATAGATATTTTTATTTTATTACCTTTTAGT
>JAQYXR010000966.1:0-46940 GCA_030545055.2 Neoaliturus tenellus
TTCCAAATGTGTTGTTACTTAAATAGCACTCCAAAAGATGTAAATGTTTCATGAGAGATTCCCAAGTAGTTTCACTGAAAGTAACCATTTTGTTTCCATGATTTAAAATAACAATTGGTGAATAATCCATTGATTTTAAAATTCCAACTGATATACTTTTTGTCATGCATGAAGAAATTGAGTATATAATCCGAAGAAATACTTCTGTTAAAATATTGGTTATAATGTTAACTTCAACCTTCTTCCTTTTTACTTATTTTTCAGCTTCTTCTTCTTCTCTCTTCTTATGTTTGTTAAATTTTAGGAACTCGTCCATTTCTCGTTAACTTGTTTTTCTATATCTGAACTATTATCATCCATTAGAGGTGTATTTTCTTCTCCGTTAGTAGAATTCATCTTGCGAATGATGTTTCCCATACGACGGTTGAAGATAGAATGAAGTTTCCACTAATTATTTTCTCGCTTTTATATTTTTCGTAAAATCCTTGAAATTTATACAATTACATAATTGTTTGTTTTCAACTTGTCTTTCACAAATAAAATTCTAACCTCAAAAATTGAAGCAGATAATTCTAACCTCAAAAATTTGCAGTCGTTGTACAATTCTTCTTAAAGTACATTCTTCACAATTCCGGTTAGCGGTGTGTAAGTAACTATTTTATCATGTAGAATTAGACAGTATGCTGAAGTTCCATCCGCTATTGGTTCTTCAAATTCCATTTCAATTTTTATATCTACACTTGATGATTTTACCGATTCATTTTGTTTTGAACGATCGATTACAATTATTGGAGCCTTGGAATAATACTGGTCAGGTGATAATAGTGGTGTATTAGTCTTTCCATAATATGACGATTGAAATCTTGCATACATTTCGTATAAAATGGAAAAACGTTTTTTGCTGAACATGACATTCAAATTGTCATACGGAAAAAATTGAGAGTTTAAAAAAACTTTACAATTCTTTATCTTACAGTGATCAAATTGACCAGCATTTGCAGTGATAACATCTTTTCGCTTAGTTTGAAAACCAAGTATTATGTACCTTGCTCGTTCCAAGTAAGTTGATGTCTTGACGGTCCATGTTTGTCGTTCTGTCTGAGGTAGTGTAGGGTATTCATGAAATTCCCAGCTTCGGAATGGCATTACAATATCACGGTCAGATTTTCAACTTTCTCAATAATAGGATTCTATGTTCATCGGCTAATCTTACATGAGGTACTCTCCAAACAACTTTATCCAACTGTAGTTGCCATTCCAGTTTATCTTCCGTAGTTGCAGGGTCTGCAAGTATCAGGTCCTTATTAGTTGAATTGACTTCAACATATAACACACCTCCTGTAATGGTTGCGCAGAGTTTAAAATTAAAACTGTTGCGAACACAACACATATTACAAAATAATTCTAAACTTTCAGTTTCAAAGTCTAAAACTAATTTAAGTAAAGTAAGAAAGCGGTACAGTTTTAACCCATTATACTCTTCAACAACTTCGCGGGTTAATGTTGATGATAGTATTATTCATGACATCTTGCGTTATATGTTACACTTCAACAATTTTGAACTTGTTACACCTATCGACTGTGTTCAACAAGTTTTTTTATTTTACCCCCACTATTCCTTATATAAGTGCTCTCACCACAATCCCTACTTTATACTCCTCTATTCTCTTCAGCTGAGCTAAGGTTTGAGGTTAGAATTATCCATGGCGGCCGCCATGTTTAGTTCAGTTTTACCACATAGAGTCGGCGACCAGTTATTGATCTAAAGGAGTGGGGGAACGGGTGGTGGGGGAAGGTTGCCATTTTATAAGCCCTCTCCCTAGGCGGCGCTTCTCATTCGATCGCCAACTTTCAAACGATAAACACCTCTCCCATGGCACAAATAAATTATCCCGCTATCACCAACTACTTCAACTTAGAACTTTTTCTGGTGATAGTTGGATAGAATTTTTAAAAACTTACTCTGGATGACCTTGACATATTTTCCAGATCCCAGTTATAAGTTTGAATTTCAATTTTGAACTAACTCTTAATTTTTGTTCAACTGTTAGAGTTTCGTTAACACCGACGAATTTCAATTTTGAACTAACTTTTAATTTATGCGCACTTTTAGTTCAACCCCACTTTATGCACCAATTCACTTCACCCGAACGCCAACACTATCGCCATCTCCACCCCAACCTATATGGCATAACATATAACTACAGCATCTCATATACCCTCTACCCCCCACCGGAAGCTATGTGACATGGCAGCTGGCGCCAGCTGCCACGTCACGTGCTCGGTGGGCACGTGGTCGGTTTTATAAGTAACCAAAAGACACTACTCATGCAATTATAGTTATTATATAAATATTTTGACTGATCAGTCAAAATCAGTCAAAATTTCTTATTTATTACACAGTTGTGTACATAGTTCCTTATAACAATTTAATTCCTTTTTTATAAATTTATATTTGCTATCCTATTTGATATGTAAAGGGTGGAGATCATTGAAGATATATATCTGCCTTTGAATTTATAAATACCCATTAATACTTACCCCTATATGTGATAAATGTTAAATATGCTATTCCGATATTTATCAAATATATTAGCTTTAATACCCCCGTCGCAGCAGACCTGCGTACTCAGCGAATTTCCAATGGAATTTCGGATTATTTACTTTCCCCATAAAAACACCATAGGATCGAATATGTAGGTTTGCTGCCATGGGGTGTTGTTAGAAAATCTAAGTTAATCAATAATTGGTGAATGTAAACACAAAATTGTATCAAACTCTGGCAATTTTTTATTTTCCCCGTAAACCCCATGGGGGTGAGTATGTAGGTTTGCCGCCATATGGGTTTTGTAAGCAATCATAAGTAAAGCCCTATCTAGATAATTTACATACCAAATTTGATTAAGTTATGTCGATAAATAAGCAAGATATAGGGTTTTCTTGATTTCCCATAAGAATAACATGGAAAACACATTTTTGGATTTTCCCCGTAACCAGTTATGCTATGATAAAAATTCAAAATACCAAATTGTTTGTTTTTTTAAGCTCTTTTAAATGGTTTCGGTTAAAATTGATGAATTTTGAAAATTGAGGTCAAAAAATGCCAAAAACCCATTTTTGACCCCTTTGAAACCCCATAAAACCCCGTTCCCATAACCCGACAATGCTGGTTTGCAAACTCATGAAAATAGACCTGGTCTTACACCTTCATACCAAATTTCATCAAAATCGGAGGTTCCCTTCAAAAGTTATCGGTACCACGGACACATATATATATATATATATATATATATATATATATATATATATATATATATATATATATATATATATATACATATATATGAAAATGAACGAATGGTGTTTTTGGCTTCTGGGGACCTCAAAATGAAAAAGTAAAGTGGTCCCGGGCTTAGGTCTTACCATGGCTACTACCGTAATAGCGTATTCCCTATAGGGAAATTCGCTAAAAAGAACCTTAACAGTCATAAATACCAATCTATAATTCAATTGTAGTCCTGAGATCTTCTCTAAAAATTACAAACATTATAAAATCATTATAATAAATGAAAATTTACTGCTTCAAGAAATTCCAATGTGACAACATACCCCAAGAATTCAACATTATCCATGCATTCAATGAAAAATACATGAAATATTAATCCCAGTTAACAGTTTCATTTTCTAACATATTGATACCATCTTGCCATTTGCTTTTGGAAATTAGCAAGCCTATGCAAATAGCTTTACAATTCTTCGTGAAGCCAATGCATCACCCTTCAGAATAGATCAAATAGTAGTCTAATCATTCTCATCACAATAGACAAGGGCTTACAATGAAAACATGTAATTTAATTATTATCACATCCCTCAAATAAAAATAAGTTTTTTTCATTTCAGTTTCTTAATTTTAAACAATTGGTATTTTAGAACTTATTATATACCTAATCTAGTGACTATTTTGATTTGTTAACTATTATAACTCTGCGTGACTAAAGTATAAAATACAGCTGAGCCGAAATTGCAAAAGCTATCTTCGACTTCAATATGTACAAGAATAATTTTTTTTTTAAATAAACAAAACTGAACTTGATTGCCATAAATTAAAATGCATTTTTTTATTGTTGTGTTTAAAACAATGTTTATGTCTATTTTCCACCTATCTTCTATCATGTGAATCGCACTAACATGTTGTACAGCATACAATAAATACAAACCTAAAACCCAATGCATTACACTTTCTTTATGAATGTAAAACAGGTAAGAAAGTTTCATCCTAGCCTTGATTTATCGAACTGATCAAAAGTAATATATATGTAAATGAGATCGGCCGATTCTCTGGTGAAATTCCGCTTAGTAAACATCGTCTGGATTAAGATCTTTAGTAAATAATAAGTTTGTATAGTAATAAGTGATTTAACAAAGGCTGAGTTCTAATCTTTTCATAATAATTTGTCTATAAAATTATTTTATCAAATTATTCTCAACAAAATAAAAATAATTTTAAATTGATATGCATTTAGTTATATTTTTAGGCGCTATTAATTAATTAAGTAATACAATCATTTACTTGCAGCAATTAAAACTGAATAACACTGTGTACCAATATTTTTAAGAAAGAAAAGCATGGCTTCTCACAATGACAGTTAAAAAGCAAAACACCGGTTGGAGTTTCTTCTACAGGAGACAGTGTGCATTAATGTTACTGAAAATCGTAGTTAAATTTCACCGATGTCTAAATAAAATGAAGCATAAAATAAGCTTGATGTGTCCAAAAGGCTTCTATGGAGATTGTGGAAGATATTACTCTTACCCTTAAATATTGATATATCATAGGTTGGTGAGAAATAAGTAAATAACGAGGTGGCCCATGCGCAAATTGCGCATTTTATGATTCTGTATGAGTGAAACTCACCTCAGTACGTGAACGTTGATTATGAAGTGACAGAGATCTATTTTTGTTTACTACCTGGCTTTTAAAATTCATCTGAAGGAAATCAGCTGTTAAATTACAATTCACATTAAAGAACTTGCAATAAAAGTTGGTGAACATTTTAAAGCGCCCTCTAGAAATAAATCAAAGGCGAGGGGGGCGAAGCCCGAAACAATATGACCTTTTAAAATAAGATTCGTCACTGCGGTATATCCTAAGCTTTAAAATGACACCTCAATCTTAAAAATCGGTTCAGTAGGTCGAGAGAAATAGGGACGTAACAGACGAAACCCTTATAGAAATAAGAAGATAGATTGTGGAAGATATTACTCTTACCCTTAAATATTGATATATCATAGGTTGGTGAGAAATAAGTAAATAATAATTATTACATAATCGGTTTGTGGTGAAGGCCTACAAGGGAACGAAGGTGACATAGAAGGGAGACAAACAAAATACAATATGCCACCCAACCCCCCAAAAAAAATAAAAAATAAACTGAACAATTTCTTATAGTAACAAATCAATAAACGCGTACAAGATAATTTTTTTAATTGTCATTTAATAAAGGAACTCATAAAGTCTTTTTACATGATTTGGATGTATATAATCCATTGTTGCTGATCCATTGTTGTCATCCAGAGCTTTGAACTTAAAAAATAACCTACGATAAGGTAGGCTTCATGAACGTGCAGAAGAAAACTCATTGGCACATGATACACAAAAAAATCGATATTTTACTGGAAATACCTTTTAAAACACATTAATTTGGGGCTTTGTTAAAGATGGAGTTTCTAAGTCGAAAAACTCCAAAGTTCGAGAATTGAGGTTAATAATCAATGCACCCTTTATCAACAGTCCTGATAAATTGTGGCATATAGTGTGGTCAGAGTTAAATAAACACCATCTACTATCTTTCCTCGCTCATGGGAACCACGTAAACATTATTCAATTAAAGCATAGTTATTAAAAACTCAAGACTGTGTGTGTGTTATTTTACAGTTATTAACATTCATATAAACATTCGATTAAAATATTTACACAGCAACAAATCTGTTTAATTTTTTATGGGTTACGTTGTGCAACAATGTGATATGATAAATTATTTCGAGGCGACAGCAGCGTTATACATTCAGTAAAAATAAAGTTAGAGAAGTAAATATTACTACGTTATTGGTACAAAAGTACCGGTCATTGAACTAAGAAAATTTTATTGCATTTGAAAACTAAAAGGAAAAACATTAATCATCGTTCGTTCTTTAAAGGTAATTTTAATGTATTTAATTTAATTTTAATGTATTTGTAATGTGGGTGTACATTACAAATACACACGGTAAAATTACATTTAGAGAAGTTAAAATTACTATATTGCATTGATATAAAAGTAATGGACATTGAGATTACAAAATTTAATCGAATTTGAAAAAAATAATTATTACAATTTTATCATAACTAGTAAATACGTTCCTTAACCGTTTAGTCATAGAGAACCGATTTAAGCTCTGATTATATTTATTTTTGGACCGGCTTTACTGAATTAAACATAGCTTAAAGTTTTCTTTGATGTTGGCTTTAAGTGAGCTTAGCAAACCTGACATCATGAATAAAGTGATATAAATCACAAATGCATTATTCATTTAATAAAACACACCCATAAATTGATTAGATATTTCCATATATTCATTATGAGTTATGCTAATTATTGGTATGTATGCTGATTACGAATAAATGATTTAGTGGTCATTTGTCAAATTCACTGATAATATGTATATTTGCTTGTGAATATATTTTGTTTATATACATACGAATATTTAACCACCATTTCAAAGACACATTCATGCAATTTCATTATTTAATAATTAGAAATTTTTAAAATACATTTCTTATTACTAAAACTGCTAATACAATTTTTTAATAATTACAAAACTATACGTAATGTTACAGTTACTAGATATTATCAAATTTACATATTACTGAGTGTAATTTTTTATTAGATTGTTCAACCCAATGCTTGTGTTTAGAAAATTTGATTTGATTATTGTTCTCTTGAGGTTTGTATAGAAGGACTACTCGTACACCTTTTAAAATGTACAGAAATAATTTTTCAAAGGTATTAATCGTGTCATTATAGGTTTTACACTAAGATCTATCGATTGACACTAATTTCAATGTGCAGGCTGTACTGGCTGTACTACAAATAACTTTTCCAGACCGGAAGTCACTGATTTCCAATACAACCCCCAATTTTCTTTAATGTCATTCATGGATTCTATTAGTAATTTGAAGACAACATCACAATATTATTTGTTGTGATTCTAATCCAAACTGTTTACTAGATAATGGCAAATGAAGTTTAGTTTTTTTCTAGATGAATGACAAGGGGCAATTTTTTACATGCATTATCCCTGAAAATTTTCCATTTAACAAATATGTTTAAGCATAAAACTGCCTTAGACTATCCTTTTAAGTACTTTATTATCATAAGTTATTAATTTTGTTATTCATAATCATATAATTTTCTATAAAATCCTTAACGGCATATATTTTTAATTATTTTATTTTGTGTCTTTCTAAGCCAATGGCATTTTTTTAAAGTTTTGACGGGGAACGGTCTAAACCTCAGTCTTGTTGCTATCTAACACCACCCAGTTGTTAGAAAGCATTCTTAACTAATAGTCCAATAAAAAATGGCAACTGGGTCTGGAAACGAACCTTTAAAACGCTATTAACCTTTCTCATGATCGAACCGGCAACCTTTGGATTTAAAGTTGAGCACTAGAACCACTCCGCTAACCAGCCAGTTTATTATTGAAATGTATAAAAAATGAAATAAATTGCGTGATAGTCGGTATTTTACGATATAATATTAATTTAAAAAGAGTATTTAAGCCATATATTTCATCCTTGGACAGTTTTGGTTAAAGTAAATGTCTCAGAGATATAATGTAAAATATTTAATATGTTATTCTTAGAGAAAAACTTAATTTCAACTGCCAATATCTTCCAAACCAATAGGATTAGGGGTGTTAATGAAATTGTAAAGCTGCTTAATTAAAATTACGTGTAAGATCCATTGATGCCATTAGACGGCTTGATTTGAATTTAAATGTAGTAGTTTTTGGTTTGGAAAGGTTATTTCTGGTACACTATGTAAATTTAAATTATTAGCGTCAATCCATTGAGCGTAACCGGTTTACCAGTAATTGAATAGTTTGATTTTTTAAAAGTTAATTCTGTAAATTTAAAAGGAGTGTACGAATGGTCTGAGACACCTGGTAAAGTTCATAAAATCTTTCAAAAATAGCTCTTTCGCTCTTATTAAACATGCAGGAAAAATCCATAAATTTACAATTATTTAGGATGTAAAAACAAATATCATTGGTCATAATTGTCTTACATTTTAAAATCAAAAGTTTTAGAACAGAATATAAAAATTATGAACACGAATAACGAATGGGTATTTTGTGTTTAAATAATGTTGGAGTGTGTTGCAAGTTAAGACATTCTAAGCTTAACATAAAAAATATATTGTTGGGAAAATTGTACTTAAATTGTACTCATATGTATTTTATTCCACAGGAGTGTCTCTCGTTGTAAATGTAAAGAGAATGCAATACAAAGGTCACTGCTAACGTTAGAAGCATTGCAGGAGTTGTGACACCATTGTTGTAACCACTAAAGCTGGCTTTGAATGAGGGTAAATGAAACATGTCATGTCCTTCATACATGGTTATTAAATAATAAATAAGAACAAAATAAAAACTCTTGATTAGCGAGAAAATTAAGTTTTTATGATTAGCATATGTTATTAAGAGTTGTTTTAAAGTGGTTTAAACAATTATAGAATATTTAATTATATTGTTTAACAACATGTTGTGACGTAAAGTCAATATTATTCCATTATACATGCGACAAACTTTGACAAAGTGTTTTAGGTTTTAAAATTATTAATTGAATTAACTTATTTCCAAACAAGACTAATTTTAAATAGTTATTTCACGTAATTAATAAGTTATACACTGATATAGTAAATATGATATTATAAATGATATTGTACATGATATAAAGCGGATTAATCCAAATATTTAATATTTGTTATGATGTTTATTATTATCTAGTAATGAAGATTTTCGAGTCATTTAAACTAACTAAAAAGAAAAGAAAAAACATTTACATTTTATTTTTTGACATCGCAATACCGCAGCATTCGTAGTTATTTTTAAACCCCTCGAAAAGAACGTCCCATTTACGTCCATTGGGGTATTACCGTTCCTATGGAATGGGCAAAAGCCTCAGATAAAAAAGTTTTATCAAACATCACAAAATCCATATTGTTTTGTCACTCTGCACTGCAATGGGTTATTTTAAAGACAGTTAAGAGAAAAAAATTCAGTTTACAAGAAGCAAAACAAAATGGATCAACTGAAAGTTTTTTTAGTTTTAAGTGAATTTATTTAGATACAAGTTTACCCGGAATACTTTGCAATGCCAAACTGAGAAATGTTTTGCTCTTCAGGAGAGCTTGTTCGCTACGCTCACTCCCATCGCTTGATCGCTGCGCTCACTCCATGTCAGATTTAGCTCGTTAGCTACGTTCACTCGCTGCAAGTCTCTAATACTCCAATTTTACCAATTTTCCATTTTTCTAATTTACTACCAATTTTACCTCCTTTAAATTAGAACACCTGTTTGTAGAATTATTATTCCTTAATGTAATAGTATGTTCCAATAAAAAAAAAAAAAAAAAAAAAAAAAAAAAAATTGGATTCCATTAGAATAACATGGTAACTTTGAAGACGAGTGGGGCTTAGCCGTGTGGAGAAATCTGGATAAAAATAATCCTATTTATTCTTCCTGTTTCTAGGCTACCTTTCCACCAATTTTCAGCCAAATTAATTCAGCCGTTCTTGAGATATAGGTAGTGTATGTAACTAACACAACTCTCTTAAATATATATATATATATACATATATATATATATATATATATATATATATATATATATATATATATATATATATATTTGTTGTTATTTTTGTATGGCGATTAAAAAATAGTACATTAATTGCCTTTAAGTAGTATTTAAAGGCTTGATCGGGGGTTTACAAATAAACAAAACAATAAGTACAAATTATGTAATATGTCATTTGCGATGTAAAACTATTATTTTTAATATTTGATACGTCTAAATTAATACTTATGGAAAATAAGAATATTATATAAATTACAGGATTGTTATTTATACTGTTTCTTATAACATTTAAATGCACTCCTACACTACACAATAAAGCATTAATTATGGTAAGTAATATTTCATAAACTTAATAGCATTTAGGAAATAAGTAGAAAGGTTTTGTGGCTAATTGTGATTAGAAAACAGGGTGTTTCCGACTCCAAAAACGGTAATGAAATTGTACGGAGAAGTATTTGAAGGGAAAGTCTATTTGTTCTTGGAACCGGAGGCAAGAAGATTTATCACTCTATATTTCATCACAACATTGAACCGTTGCGTTGTACACAAGCTGCTTGGAAACAAATTTTTCCCACAGTTTTCAAAACACATTTGTTTCAAAACTGAATTGATACATTATTGTTTATAAGCATACATTTGTTGTTATTTAAATTTTTGAGTAACTATTCAAATTTATGGACATAGCTATTTTAACGCAGACTTTTGCAAACCCGAGTCATGTTTTGTTCAGTACAACTGGTCATCAACTATAAAAATTACTGCCATAAAACTTTATTCGATCTATACCGGACATCAACAATGCTTATGAAACAAATAAAGATTTTAATAAGTGCGAAACTTTGGGATACAATTTTTATTACAAGAACAACATTCGTCATTGGGATGAAGTAGTGTCAAATTGTTGGTGCTGGGCCAGTTCAACGTCACCTGAGGGATGACGTCATCGAGGTCAATGACCTCACCGATGACGTCATCGATGACGTCATCGATTGCGTCATCGATGACGTCATCACCAATGACGTCATTTCGATGACGTCACACCCATGACGTCACAGAAATGACGTTCTGATGACGTCATCACCCCTCACGTCATCAAAATGACGTCACCGACGCCACTAAGGTCAAGGTCACGCCGAAACTTAAAATTTTTTGGCACTTTTGCTGTTTCTCGCACTACGCTCCTAGTTTCAGTCCGAGTCCCCGTGACCTTGACCACTTGGAGCGAATTTTCGACGAGAAACGGCAAAAGTGCCAAGTTAAACTCGAGTTTCTGACATGACTCTGCCTAAATGGGCAATCGGTTATCCCTCAGGTGACCTTGAACCAGCACAACACCAACAATTTGATATTACTGTGACCTTGAAAACTTAAAAACGGAGCGCCGACACCGATGCGCACCCCACGACAGCCACCGAGTGACTGACTGTCAGGATCTGTGTACTCTAGGTATATGGGGAAGTGTAGGGGGAAATCTCAAGGTCATCCAAATGGAGTCTTAAAAAAGTGAAAGAGTAGAAAGACTAATCTTGTGCTTCCTGGGCGACTTCATCAATTTCTAACGGATCTGTAAACCAATCCGATCTGTAGCGGCAGGAGTCCAGAAAACAGGTGCACCACCCATCAGGTTGTCCGTAGCACTTCCGACAATTGGTAAGATTCGAGAAGTGAAACTTAATACACCGCTGCGGACAACAAGTATAAAAGTATTTGAATTTGTAGATTTTGAAAGTTTGTAGTACCGGTGGTGGCAGCTGTTGGTTCTTGCATCTACACCTGCAACATCCGAAGCATTCACATTGCCGGCAGGCCAGCCCATCCACTTGCCACTTTGGTAAGAGGAAACACTTATCCTCACAGCAATAGGTTGTCCCCGTCTCTTCCTCCCAACGCTTCTTTGCACAATATGTGACGCCTTGTATCTCCAAACACCTATGCTCGCAACATGAGATGCGCTTACTTTCCATAGTTGATGCTGCATTGACGAGGGAGCACGATGAAGTGATGCTGTGGTCAGTGGGAATGGGGTTTATATAACCTAAGGTGAGTGGAGGGGAAAGGTCAAGGTAATTCAAATGGAGTTTTAAAAAAGTCAAAGAGTAGAAAGACTACTCTTGTGTATCTATAGCGATTTCATTGATAGTGAGTGCTTCCGTATGCCAAGTTGATCTGTACTGACAGGCTCCTAAATAATGTTTGCAAAAACCTGCAAAATGATTGTTGCACAATTTGCAGCCAGTTAGCTGTTTTAGTGTGAATTCAATGCAACGTTCAGGGCAACAAGTGTACTTATACCCTCTCATCTGGTACACATGGAATGTCTTCAACTCTGGTTTCGGCTTCTTCCAAGACTTGCACTTACACATGCATTGACCAAAAGCTTCACATTTTCTACACGCCAGGCCATCCACCACATCAATGTCATTTGGCCATGAAAAACATTTCCGTTTGCAACAGTAGTTGAGTTGACTCTCCATGTTGCTGTGGTGAAGGTGCGCCATGAAATGATGCTGCAGTCATTGAGAGTGCACCTTAAATAAACTCAGTGGAGGGGGAAAGGTCAAGGCCATCCAAACGGAGTTTTAAAAAAGATAACTAGTCGTCCTCCTCCTCCTCGTCCGTTGTACTTGGAGAGCTGTCAGACGAAGAGCCCCGTGCAGGTGCTCCCCAGATGAAAAACAAATCAATTTTAAAACGAAGACCAGGATCTTGCATCATCAATTCCTTTAATTTGTCACATACTAAGTCGACCTTGTGTAAGGTGTCAACAACAAGCTTCCAATTTGTTGGCTCAATATAACTTGTAGTTGAGTCTGCCTCGCTGATAACCACGGTCGTAAGGTCCTCCTAAGGTCGTATTGGAGTGTAAAGATGTGTAAAGTTCTTCGGCTGAAGCTGAGGCTCAGGCTGGCTGGAAGTGGAAGGTTGAGTGTGGACCCCTGTCGCATCGAAATCCATAGTCATTCTACATTCAATGTTGGGGTTTTCGTTTAATACATACACCAATTTCTCATGCAACATATCCACTTCTGCCGAGTCTTGCAGATGAACATTCCAGGAAAATGGCCATTCTTCATCCGTAGTGGAGTCAACTTGAGAAAGAGTGCTGTCCGCCATGATAGCTAAGCAAGGAATGATGTGAGCTACAGACTGTGATAACAGTATTGAAAAGTAGAGGGGGTAAACCAAAAGTATGTGGAGGGGGTATTTTCAAGGTCATTTAATTTGGGTTTTTAAAAAAAGGAAATAGTTGAGGGGGAATTCTCAAGGTCATCCAATTTGGGTTTTAAAAAAGGAATGAAGGTTACTCCTCTTCAGCCTCGTTGTCCCCCACATCCTCATTAGCCTCATCTTCATCGACGTCAGACTCGCCGTAAGGGTAGATCAGGGACATGGGCGAATATTGTGGAGATTGTTGTCCGTTGTTATCGTCCCCTTGCATTCTAACTTGGGACCAATCATAATTTAAATTCATTTGTATTATGATCCCAGGGTTGTCCCGCAGTATTTCCTTCATCCGTTCGCAAATCGTTTCCAAATAGTGTACACTATCGATCGACAGTGTCCAACCCGTACTTGTACCAACATCAGTAGTGGAGTCAGCTTGGCTGATGGTGTTGTTGTCTGCCATGGTTGCTTGTCGGACAAGGAATGACGGTTGATGTGATGCTCATGCAGGAACATGGTGAAGTGGTGGGGGGTGTGGTGGAGTAGTGGGGGAACTTTCAAGGTTATCCAAACGGAGTTTTAAAAAAAGGAAAACCTACAAAGTAACATTGAAACTTTCCAATTGATGGTGGCGAGCGTTTTCTTCTGCAACCTTGCCGACACATGTGACTATGCCATACAGTATGAAAAGTACAACCATAATAAGGCCGAACAATAAAAGATAGCCGTTGACTATCATGATATTTTCTGAGTGTATCTGCTTTCTTCGTATCGCCCTCTCCTGCATCCTCTTCTCCAACTCGTGGACGAAGTCACAGCAAACGTGAGGACATGTTTTATCGGTTGGTAGGTTTGCCATTGTTGATGTTGTCGGTTTGGCTGTTGAAGATGGAATGAGGTTTCCAATTGTGATGTGCCATGTACATCAATAGTCAGGTGGTGGGGGTAGTAAAGCAGTGGAGGGGGAAGTTTCAAGGTCATTCAAACCGTGTTTTAAAAAAACCTATCTTGTTACTGAGCTCATATGTCAGTAACAAGATAGGTGCTTTTGCTCATTTACTTCTTTAATATAATGAAAAAATAAACATATTCTACAATGGTTAGAACAAGAAATACAACTGCTAGTCAGCTGAAGTAATCTAAGTTGTCCGGCTCGGTCTTCATGGACGTCGGTGAGGAAGCTGTCGAGGAGTGTCCAGGCTCTTCCTTTGACTGCCGGGTGTTCCGTATATTGCAAGCGTAAACTTGCACGTTTATACGGTAGCCTCGTGCCACCATCAGCTGCAACTCCTTGTACAAGTCGTTTAGTTCCTGCTGAGTCTTGATGCTCACCTCCTCGTAACTTGCGCAACTGACGTTCAGAGACATCCTGATGTTGCTAGGTTGGCTGCTGGAGTAGAAATGAAGCCGAGGCACAGCGTTTGGAGGTACATGAAAAGTGGTGGGGGTAATGGTGGTGGGGGTATGGAAGATCCAATTAAACACTTCTAAACTTTTTCCATCGATACAATGGGATGGAGCAAATAGCACAGGTGTCCTTGTAGTTTTCAAATCTAAACATCGGTGCTAGAAATCCGAACTGTTTTCTACCACCTTCCTGTACGAACCGTCGAAGGTCTCTGACGGCAGCATCGCCACAAGGCCTACAACACTTTTCCCCGTCTTGGAACCTATACCAGGAGTATCCCGAATACCCTCTATTATCTTTCTTGTACTCTTCGATATCCTGCTTTACTATTATAGGGATATTATCTTGTAAAGCCGTCTGGAATAAAGATGCGTCAGTTATAACTCGTTGTAAGCAAAGCTCGTACAAGGTGCTCATCGTTTGGTAGTTGGCAACAGACTGACCGTTTTTCGCATCCAAGCAGGTTTGAATCCTAGTGTGGTAGTGGGGGTAGTTACGGTAGTGGGGGTAATTGTGAAATGCAAAGGTCAAAGGTCAAGGCCACCCGCGAAGTTTAAAAAAAAATGCAACATATCAATACGTGACAAAAAGCCTGATCTAACTTGTTTATGCCTGGATCACCTCTTTCCAGTCGTTTTTTCAATTTAGTTCCTGGTCCGCAATACTGATAACCTCCCGGTATATGAAATTCGTATGGTAAAGCGTCTATTGCTCTATTTACGATAGATCCTACTGGAATACGATTTAAAGCTTTACTTAACAGAGAAACCGCTGTGGACGTAATACCGCCTCCTTTCCTTACAGTGTCTCGATATGGACTGATGTACTGGAATGTCATTATTGTCCTTTTATAACCGCAATGTACAACTTATGTGTTAACTCTATGACGAGTTGGAAATAAATGAAGTAGTTTATTGTGTTGTTATATGAAATATCAATATCACCCCAATCTGATTATCTAAACTTTTGCGTATTAGGGTTAATAAAGTATTTATTAAAAATTTCCTTTTTAATCCAATTACCTCTCTCGGATTCAGACACCCAATTACCCCAACGTGTACGGGTTGCAATAATATTGAACATATCAAATAATGCATTTCCTAAAACTTTAATAAGAAAATTAACAGTAACAGCATTATCCACATGTTGAGGGTCTTTAAGTTCTGTAATACGTTTATTATTACAAGTATATACTTTATGGTCCTTTAATGAAGTTGTTATAGCCTGTCCTACAGTTGCAGCATCATTTGGATCACTTCCTTGTTTTAAATTACCTATTTTCTTATCATCTGCATTAAAAATATCACCAGTTGGTTTATCTAATATCAAAGATTGACTAACTACAACACAATCGAAATCGTTGATACCAGGAGATACGTTACGTATTTTTTTAAACCTACATATGTAAGGTTCATCATTATATGGATTAGAACATATAGTTTGTGCTACAACTGGAACATCAAAGAATTCTGTACCCATACCTATATATGATAATTTCTTTCCTTTACCATCCCAAGCATTATTCTTTTCTTCAAGTAATGTAAACTTTTCATTTCCCTGCACAAATACATCCCCTTTCCGCGATACTACTTGGTCTTGTTTTACAAATCCAGATGTTTCTTGTTTTAAGGTTTTCATCATTTGACCCACTGTTGCACCATCTGATGGCGCCGAACCATCTTTAACATTTGCTAAACAATTATTAAAACAATCTATAACCCCTACATCACGTATGATACAATGATCTTTAATATATTTTAGATTTACAGCATCGTTTTCAGTTTTTGGATAACCTATATCATTAATAACAAATTTATAAAAAGAAAATCCATCTTTTGTCTTTTCAGGTATCAAGGAATGTAAATAGCGTCTATTTACGCTGTCTTTTGCATCTTTAGGGTCATCTACGTTGGATATACGTTTATTGTTGGCACTATACGTTTTCCCATTGAATTTTAACGTATTTTTTAATTCAGATGACAAATAACCTTTGTTTATCGCATCGCCATTTTCATTTGGTTTACCAACGTTGATAATTCTATGATCTTCTGCGTCATATGTGTTATTTTGTAGTTTTAATGTTGGCGATATCTTTTCCTTTAATATTTTTAAGTTTATTGCATCGTTTTCATCCGAAGGATCTTTTATGTTTTTTAACCTTTTATTACTCATATCATAATCTCCATCAGGTGTTTGTGGTAAACCAGCACTTCTTTTTAAATTATTCGCATAATATAACCCATCCGAGGAGTAACGTCCGAACTTGTCAACACTCATGGTGCAACTGAATAGTACTCTAAGGAGTAACGCATTTTTATGAGATTACCCCACGGTTTCGGAGTTCATCCACTAAAGCCACCCATTCGTTTTCCAATCCAGTATGAGCCGCTTCTTTAGCTTCATGTATTAGTTTCATTCTATCCACCAATTTATTGATGTTATTATAATAAATCACATTTGTGTTATATAATTTCTTCATTAAACCTGTACCCGTAACGGACTTACTTCTTTTTCTTGGTTCCTGAGCACTTACATCCAAAGTGGATGCCACAAACCTCCGTTTTACAGATTTCCTTGGCACTAATGGCATTGCTTGTTTTCTAGTTGTTGGTACTAACTTGGATACAAATTCTTTATATTTGAAAGACTTAGATCTAAAAAGTGGCTGGTCAGGTGAATACTTCCTCTTGTATGCATAAGTCTGTTCCAAAATCTTTTTATATGCCTCCATGTCTTTTTGTTTAACTAATCCTTTAAAAGGTTAATTTTCAAATAATAATTCAAATCCCTTGTACCCTTATATATCTGATCACCAACAATAATGTTATCATTTCTATCAATGTCTAACGCGCTATTACCTATCATTAAACCGTCTTCTGTTAATCTTGCTCCATAACTATGGTAATTTTTATTAGGATTTGTTCCAGCTAACATTTTTAACCATATATTTCCTTCCTAAAGGTCCTTTGTTATGAATGTTTTCACCCAACAAGCTTATGTTTGACGGTCCTTCTCTTGCCTCTTCTCTTTTTTCCTCTTCACTAGCAGTTGGTGCTTCTTCAGGTCCCCTTTCACTATATCCTGGTGATTCTAGCTCTCTTTCAGATTCTGCTCCGGTAAAGCCACTATATGTAGAGGATTCCGGGTCTTCATCACTAAAACCTTCATATTTTACACTTTCTCTTTCAAACTTTGTGATAGGTGCAATTGCATCCCCTTCCAATACAGGTTTAGCGAATTTTTTGTTTAATTGTTTCAAGGGTTCAGTAATAGGTTTAAAAGTAGATTCAAGGAATTTCTCCCTCTCGCTAATACCTAGTTTCAATGCTCTGTTTTTAGCCCGAATAGAATCACTAAGTGATTTTATTTCTTTTACTAATTTTTCTTGGTTAACCATGTTTGTAGCAAGACGTGTTGTACAACAATGAATGTTTTATACCACGTTCAATGTATTAATATAAATTTATCAAATCCTATCCTGTATCGACCGTTGTTTAGCGGTTGTTCCTTCATAATTGTTAGGAACCCATATTTTTCAGCCCAAGCCTTTCCACATAACTCTTTAAATCGTTCAAATGTCATATCCGCATTTACATGATCAAAATATATATATTTTAGGTTGGTTTCGTCCTGTTTAAATACAATTAACATGTTTGCATTGTCTCTAATGAGTTGTTTTGGTATTTTGCTGTAAGTTTGACCAATATAAATGCTATCTATGTTGTTATGTCGACCCATAGCGAAGTAATTTCTTATTGTGTTTTGGTTTTCACAAGATACATCGTCAAATATGAACACGGAGAATGGTTTAGCTTCTTGTGGTTGCATGACACTCTCGCTTGCATTAAACTTTAAATATTTAACTTCAGGCACATTAGTCAGTATCTTTTCCAATAATTGATACTTTGGTTGTTGTAGTGATTTTGAAAATACATATAGATTGTTAAAACGTAATCCTTTAGGGTTTGTAATCAAATTGAATACTACATTAGTTTTTCCACAGTTGGAAGGTCCGGTAACCAGACAACGAACGGTGTTTGGTAACAAATTGCCATGTTTCCCACTATTGAATTCTGAATTATCCACTGTGAGTTCATCTATATTATTAATAGTAAAACTCTCTTTTTGTGGTATTATCTCCATCCTTTGTAATGGTTCAACCTAAAATGATTCTCTATCGTTATATCAAATCCTTTTTAGGTATCCAAGAATCTTCCGTCTTATTAAATCCTAACCATCGTACTTTGACCTTATCTTTTTTCCGTTGCAACACCTTTTCAACTAAATGTACATCGCCTACTGTTGATTTTAACATTTCATGTCCATAAAACCCTCCTTCAAGCAATTGTCCTTTATTATCTTTTAAAATATATGTCTCGGGTACTGTAGGTTGTACTTTGAATATAGTAAAAACCTCATTGGTCCAATTTGGCAGATATCTTTTACTGAATACACCTTTATATTTACTTATTCGCACTTTATCACCCACATTAAATTTTTTAGGCTTTAGTTTTTCAACTTTTGGTTTAGTATTCGTTTTTATACGTTTTAATACAAGGTTTTCATTTTTACTAGTTACTTGGTTTGGTTTCATCCCGATAGTCCTATGAAATTTGTTATTGTAATCGTTTATAAGTTTTGGTAACATATCAATCCATATGTGCGATCCTCTGTTGGAAAACATTTTATACATTGCACTTTTTATAGTTCTGTTGAATCTTTCGATTATTGAGGCTTTTACTTCTGAATTGGTTGAGTAATGGTTTATATTGTGTTTTTTCATTAAATTTGCAAATTCCTTATTAAAATATTCTTTTCCATCATCTGTTTGTAAATGTTTAATAGTATGTTTGTCTCTTTGTATAGCTAGTTCCATTGCTTTTGTAACACTTTTGCCGCTTTTATCTTTTAACGGTAAAGCATCAGCCATTTTTGAAAAAGAGTTAATAACAGTCAATATGTATTTATATCCTTTATTTTGTTTGCTATAAGGAATCATTTCGATTAATCCACTTGATATAAATTATTAATTCCTTTTATCACCGTATTTCTTCGTGGAAACTTTCTTCTTGCAGGTTTATGAAGTTCGTTGACAATTTGTTGCTTCAAGTCCTTCATATTGCAGGTTTCAATGTTTGTTGTGTCACATGTATAATCACAATGAATGTTGTCTTAAATATTCACATCATTTATATAGGTCAAGGTCATCCAAACTTGTGTAAAAAAATGGGGAACACGGCGTTTGACTTGCCGTGTTCCCCATTTTTTTACGGAAGGAAAAAGGAATAAGGTCGAAGTTGTAGAAGGACGAAGAATAGGTTACAAGTTGATAGGGTTTAGAGAGTAGTGGCCAAAAGGAAGAGTGTGGATTTTGTCGGGCATAATGTGTCTTTTATCATCCCGAGCTGACAGCGCTTTTTTAATTTCGGTGACACTGTAGACTTGATGCTTGAAGCTTCGGATATTGTTGAATGTTGCTGATATCGTAGTATCTTCAAATAAACAAGTTTTGTAGTGGTCAAATGTCACGTGTTTTTTTCAAATAAGATATCTTCACTCCTTTTGCTTTCTTGACTGTCGGTGTGTTGTTCTCGTGGTACATCTTAAATTAATACAATTTCGCCATCAGCGCCACTATTTCTTCTAAAGGCATTCCATTTGCTTCATCTTTGAATTTTCCAATTACTTTTTTATTTCTTTCATTAAAATTTGGATGGTTCTTCGGATAGTCAGAAAAGTCGAAATCTTCTTTGTATGGAAAAGTCCTTAGGTCTTCATACATGTCCAAAGTGTTTATCCAGTAGATAAACGCGTCCGTATCCATGTATGCGACTCCAATGTTTTCCCTTCCGTAGTGTTTAACATTTTGTTATAATGGAAATCATACATCAGGGTTTTACTGATGTCCAAAATCGACATACCTATGTATAACGGACGGTCCATGACTATTGTTGTTTTCTTCATACTGACAGCGACTAGATTTTCGTTTATAATCATGGATGTTCCAAAATTTGGTTTTTGCACTAATTTTTCCAATTTCCTAGGATCACTCACTAATTTTACATTTTTGTGTTTTCTTTTGTTCTCCAAGGTTTTTCCCAAGATGGCGTTGTTCATTAATTTATAGAATACCTTTTCAAATGCTGTTGTCGCTGCAGCTCTTCTTGTAGTGTTGGAATCAATATATGGTTTCAACCAACAAGACTGGGTGAATTCAATTGCTCTATGAATTCTCACTATACGTAGACCCAATTCAAGAGCCTGTTGAACTACCCAGTAGTGAGCCACATACCGATCTTTATTCTCCAAGGTCATCATCAATTTTGGCCATCTTCCTGTCGGTGAAACTTCAGTCTTGGCTAGGAGAGGCAAGTCGTAGTGATGGTCATGAAGGTGCTCCGGGTATTCAAAATCACAGTCCAAAATATAGCCTTTTGGACCATCCCTTGGAATCTGTGAGATGTCTCCGATGGTGGCCGGGTCGATCCATTTGAAGTCAGCGTAGGGAAGCGGATTTGACATTGCCCAACCATAAAGGTTGTTTGCGTCAAAGTAGCCAAGGTAGACCGATGGTTGTTGCTCGTCGAAGCCGGGGATGTACTTGTTGTTGGCTTTGACATGACGTGTTACAGCTTGTGTCAAACCACCCCGTATGTTGCCAAAGGCAAATAATATTTTTTTACTGTTTTTATAATCAGATGTTTAATTTAATTTAACTTTGTTTTTTGTTTACTTTTGGATAAAGAATATAAAAATGAATGTTAGAATAAAGCAAATAACTAAAACTAAACTGAACTTTATTTTCTACAACTAATAATACTAATTTATACATCTCAAACTTAACTACATGGTAGCAGAGCGTTTGGAAACTATTGGTATACGCGATGATCCTCATATTAAAGATGATGATATTGCCTTGCACCATTTTAATGAAACAGTTAAGTTTGAAAATGGTAGATATTCCGTCACTTGGCCTTGGAAAGATTTTCCACCGGATTTGCCTACTAACTATAATCTATCTCTTGGACGGTTAAAATCGTTAACTGACAGACTTTCAAACAAACCAGATTTACTTGGTGAATACAATTCTATCATTGAAATGCAACTAAAGGCAGGAATTATTGAACCTGTAAATACTAAAACTGATGAAAGTTCAGGAAACATTGTACACTACATACCACATCATCCTGTAGTAAACGTGTCCAATAGTTCAACAAAACTTAGGATCGTTTATGATGCTTCTGCTAAAACCAAAAGGAGCAACAATAGCCTCAATGACTGTCTTTATCGCGGTCCTGTAATTTTGGAAAACTTGTGCAGTTTGCTATTGAGGTTCCGCATGAATGCTGTAGGAATCACCGCTGATATAGAAAAGGCCTTCCTTCAGATAAATCTTCAAAGCCCAGATAGGGATGTAACTAGATTTTTATGGTTAAAAGATCCTTTATCAGCACCTTCTCAAGATAACATAATAGAGTACAGATTTTGCAGAGTTCCATTCGGAGTGATATCTAGTCCATTTCTGCTTAGTGCTACAATTGCTTACCATTTGTCTCAATCACAACCCTATCAAATCACTGAGAGATTAAAATCGTCATTTTATGTAGACAATATGGTCATTAGTTGTAGTACAGAACAAGATGCAATGACGGTTTATGAAACTGCTTCTAGTTTATTTTCTGATATTAACATGAATCTTCGTTGTTGGTGTTCAAACTCAAAAACTCTTATGTCTCAGATTCCAACAGACAAAACTACTTCTGAAAATGAAACTAATGTCAATCTGTTGGGTTTAAAATGGAATACTAAGCTAGATACCCTTCATATAAAACAAATCAACATCAATGCCAATCTTCCTGTTTCCAAAAGACAAGTACTAAGCGCAGTATCATCAGTTTTTGATCCCTTAGGTTTAGTGTCTCCAATAACTCTGAAGGCTAGGCTCTTCCTTAAAATGCTATGGGAGGAGAACATGTCATGGGATGAACTACTAGAGGAGCAAAAGAGTAAAGAGTGGGAAACTATTCTGACTGACCTCCTTACTATAACTGAAATTTCAATTCCTAGATATACAGGATTAATACCAGTCAACGTAGAACTGCATTGCTTTACCGATGCTTCTAAAGACGTTTACTCATGTGCAGTCTATGTAAAGATAGAATGTCAGGCATCTGTAAAAACAACTCTGATGTTTTGCAAAAGTCATCTGACTCCTAAGTCGAAGAAAAATATAACTTTGCCTCGACTTGAACTTTTGGGTGTTTTAATTGGAGTAAGGGCATTAAATTTTGTGGAATCCTCTTTGAGTATTACAATTAACAAGAAAATCATTTGGACTGATTCACAATGTGTGTTACATTGGTTATCCTCCACAAAACTACTTCCAAAGTTTGTGGAAAGAAGAGTGAAAGAAATGAAAGCAAGCATTAACACTCAATTTAAATATGTACCAACTCAAGAAAACCCAGCTGACATTGCTACTCGGGGTAAGTCGGTAGAGGAGTTGAAATCCTGCAATGAATGGTGGGCAGGTCCATTGTGGTTATCTTTACAGGAAGACTTATGGCCAACATGGTCTTGTAATTTTGATAACATTCCAGAATTAGAACGCAAGGAAATAAAGGAAGACGAAGAGATAACATCTTTGGCAATGAAATCTGATGACATGAATAAATTGGGACCTTATAACATCAACATTGAAATATTTTCATCACTTCAAAAACTGTTGAATACAACAGTCTATTGTAAAAGATTTGTCGACGGGTTGTAAGAAACTTAGGAGATCAAAAAATGTTATTCCAACACCTGAAGAACTCAAAGAAGCCCGTTTAAAATGGATTAAGCACGTCCAGAAAATAAACTTTAGCGAAACATTAAAAAACATGGAAGAAGGAAATCCAGACAAACTTAAAAACCAACTTGATTTGTTCATTGATCCGAATGGTTTGATCAGATGTAGAGGAAGACTAATAGAAGCTGATATTGATATCAACTGCAAATACCCTATACTTCTCCCAAAAAATGACTCATTTACTCACTTGATTATAAGAGACATACATTTTAAACTTCATCACGTTGGAGTACAACATACTCTTTCGGAACTTCGGAACCAGTATTGGGTAATCCATAGCAGATCAGAAGTTTTCAAAGTGTTGCGAAAATGCTCAAGGTGTATTAAATATGAAGGAGGACCTTACAGATTACCTCAAATGCCTCCACTTCCCTTGGAAAGAGTTTCAGAAAGTGTACCCTTTCAGTATACAGGATTGGATTACTTTGGTCCACTGTATGTCAAATCTTTTTCTAATTCCGAAAAAGGTAAACTAAAGTTTATGGATGTTTGTTTACTTGCATGGTCACCAGAGCTATTCATCTGGAGGTTGTGAGTGACATGACATCAGAAGAATTTCTCTTATGTCTAAGGAGATTTATTGGAAGAAGAGGTACACCAATGAAGATTTATCTCGACAATGCAAACCAATTCAAAACAACTTCATCATTTTTAGAGAAAATTATGGTTAAAAACTTAAATAATCCGGATGTTTTGTCCAATGTAAGTCAAAACCACATCAGTTTCACTTTCATCCCAGAGCTTTCACCATGGATGGGTGGGTTTTATGAAAGGCTAATTTCATTGGTAAAGAGATGTCTCAGGAAAACTTTAGGAACGACAACGCTAACTAGATCTCAACTTGACACTACAATGATTGAAGTGGAAGCCATTATGAATTCCAGACCGTTGGTTTATGTTTCATCAGATGATCTATGCGTGAATGATAACGTAATAACCCCTGGCCATTTCTTGAATTTTCACGGAAAGAATGGTTTGATGAACTGCTCCCTTGACAAAATAAATAATGAAGAAGACCCAAACTTTATCCCTGGATCTACATCATCAATTTTACTTGAGACTTGGAAACGCGGAAATAGTTACCTCAACAATTTCTGGAACCATTGGAAAAAGGACTACCTGTTAAGTTTAAGAGCCAGAACACAAGAAACAATCAAACAAGGTAGAATTTTGTCTAAGAAATTTCCTCAGGTTGGGGATGTCGTCCATATAGAAGAAAATTTACCAAGGGGGCGGTGGCGAATTGCCAAAATCGTACAACTTTTTCAAAGTAAAGACGGAAACGTAAGAACAATTAAAGTCCAACTTGGAAATGGAAAACACCTTATAAGGCCAATCAGTTCCATATACCCGTTGGAAATAAATCAAGGCTAAATTAGAAAACGGCCCAACAAGATTTACGGTCGTGGGAGTGTTGCCAAAGGCAAATAATATTTTTTTACTGTTTTTATAATCAGATGTTTAATTTAATTTAACTTTGTTTTTTGTTTACTTTTGGATAAAGAATATAAAAATGAATGTTAGAATAAAGCAAATAACTAAAACTAAACTGAACTTTATTTTCTACAACTAATAATACTAATTTATACAACTCAAACTTAACTACACCGTACACCAGATTCCATCATGAGCACCATATCAATATCCGTTAGAAGTTCCAGTCGACAGTTGGTTGACTTTAGCATAGCTTGCCATGCTAATCCTGGAGATGTGTACGAGTGTAGAGGGTCCAGTCCATAGGCGGAGAAGCAGGTGTTTCGAAATTCTTCCATCACATCGCACAGCAGAGTTACGTCCAATTTTATATAAAAGTCAGAATATTCCCCTAAGGTTTGAATGTTTAGTTGGATCCAAACATTACAAGCATGATTGTAGTCTTCAACGGAGATTTCACTTTCGTTTAATTTGCTGTTGAATGGTTGAATGCTTCAATCGGTGGCAGACTGGTTTCTTCAAACTTTTCTGTAGATGTTATATAATCATAGGGGAAAACTCCTTTCCGTAATACTAGGTCCAATTTATCTTCAGATACAATTTTGCTGGTTTCTTTTAAGTCTTCTCTTCTTAGGTTCTCTGACAATTTGGCTAAACTAGATGGCATAAATCTGTAAGAGTCTACGAAGCGAAGTTTAATTTTACCTACTGTTTTTGAAAAGCTGATGTACTTTTCCAATGTTGTAGCAAGAACATCAATTTTACCGTCATCTCTTCCTAACTCTGGAATAATAAAGTGGGAGTCGTAGCCGCTAAGATTGTGTAAAACGACAGGAATAAAGTTTGGCAGTTTGTAATTTATATTGCATGAATTACAAGCAGCTCCTCTGTATAACCCTGTCAGGTGATCGTGATCTCTTACTTTTGGATTTTCTTCACTGAACATCTTCTTGCATAAATAGCATCTTGTCGCTACGTTGTATTCTTCTTGTTGATTTTGGTTTAAAAGTTCCATAGGTACAATATTACTGAACAAGCGTTGAACCTTTCCAGCAATATCGTACAGTTGGTCTACAAAATACTTAGCGGCTTCTTCACCACGGTAGAGTATTGGAGTGGATGTTAAACCATAGTCTTGCAATTGGTTTTCAGACAAGGTTGATTTAACTAGTAAACAAAAACTGTTGGGTTGATGCAACTGATATTTTGTTCTTCTAGTCACTTCGCCGTCCGGCAGCTCCTGTGGTACTAACGTTGATTCAAAGTCTGCGTAGGACCACTAGTGGAATTCGGTATTGGTGAACTGTCTTGTTAAATTGTATTGAAGCTCGGGTAGGCGGTGGAAGACTTATCTTTACTTCATAGTTCTCGTTGCAAAGTCTTTTATGTTCCAATAACCAGTCCAATCCTCCACGTCTTAAATCTTTCCAAGAAAAGCAGAAACATCTCTTGCAAACTGTAATTTGATTTACTCTTTTGGTCAATTGTTTTACAACTAAGGCTTCAAAGTCCTTTATCCATACATAATGGGAAATTTCACCCTTAGTTATCAATAGCAAATCCGTGTGGTTTCTTTGCTCAACCTTTACTACCCGCAAAGGATAAACGTTGTTCGAATCATCCAGACCAAAAACATTGACTGAAACGCCAGGATTTTTCTTTTCAAATTTGTCAATGTCTTTCAAGGTAACTGGGTAGGTGAGACCTTGAAAGTTGTAGCGGTGTTCATTCTCGTAATATTCTCTACCAACTCTACAAGGATGATCTTTAACATACTTGGTTAACATTGCATACTTGAAACATTCATTACCCTCATTTTGAACATTTCTACACGAGTTAGTGTTTTGGATTTTCTTTGGTAGAGGGATAAAACTACTACCTCTTAAACCATATCCATGTTTATGAACCCTAACATCCATACCTTCAATTGATGACAAAGTCCATCCAGATCCTCTTCCTTCATGTTCTTGGAGTTTGGTTATAAGTTCCTCCAAGCATTCTTCAATAATATCATCAATGTCGGAGGTGAAGGTAAGGGTTCGATTTTTGGTAATGAATGCTCTCAATGCTGTTTCACCATCAGTATTGTTAAACATAGCCTCTAACACCATTCCAAATTTAATAAAATTTAGCCTTTGTAATTCTTCCCTCAAAGTTTGACCAACAAGTTCCTTAGCCTGGGTTATGAATGTTTCCAGTTCCAATTGAACGTTATTAATTTTGAAATGTGTTACAACTCGTCCTGGCAAGGCCGTGGTGCCAGTTGTCTTACATCTTCCAGTTATTCTTCCATATCCTCTTCTTCGGTGTCCTCTTCTTCAATAGGTCTTGTAGCAGTAGATGGTCCAGCACCGGCAAATTGTATCACACTAGGTCTTCTTCTTTGCATTTGCTGTAGATAGCTGTCCCAGTAGTCCGTCTGCTTCTGGTGCTCTTCCAAAAACCGGTCAATTGAGTCTAAGTCTATTTCATCCATGGTAATATCTTCTTTTTTATCTCGTCTTCATGTAATTCTCTGTGTAGGGTGAAAAGATCTTCGTCTAGAAAGATTTCCCCACAAATGTCGCAAAGAGCCATTTCAAACAGTTTGGCTTTGAATGCACACTCTGTGAATGTCCACGCAATAATGAGCAGCGCGCTCCACCGGATCCTTTATATCCGAGGCAGATAGGTGGGGAAAGTGACGTCATATAGAAACAGGTTATCAATCATGTGCTAAATTTAGCCTTTACACAACCGTTTGTAATAAATTTATCAGTAGGCTTGATAAATTGATGATATTTGGTCTAGATTCAATAATTTGTACAAGTTTTTTTAAAGACGTCTGTTTGAGCAAAATTTATATAGGTCAAGGTCATTTGGAATTATTATTTTGAGCGGGGGATAGAGCACTAAGCAGCATCATTTACTACAAAGTGCTCTATCCCCCGCTCACATTCTTTTTTTTAACTTTTTTGTTTAAACTTTTTACAAAGGTGAAACATCACCATCAGAGTCGGAATCATTCTCATCACGAAATAGGTAGCGATGACAATACATAATTCTTCTGGCTACTAACGTCCTATCCATTGGACGATGAGGAGTGTCTTGTTCTTCTTCTTCTTCAATTTCCGACTCAGATGATGACTCTAATGTTTCGTAGGCGTGCAAGTCCATTTCATTATCCGTTAAACCAGCTTCGTCAGAGTCCGTTTCAATATCCATTATTTCTTCCTCCTCCTCTTCCTGGTCAACCGCAGGTAGTTGGTCCTCTGCTTCTACAACTACTACAGGTATTACCTCCAGAATTGAAAGAATTCTGTCGCGATGGAACACGGTGTTGTCAAGTGGAGCCATGGTATGAAAGTGGTGTATCTATCCAATTGGTTTGCCCTTTTTATACCCCCACCAACTATACATTTTATGTGGGTCAAGGTCACGTAAAGATACCCTTTGAGCGGGGGATAGACCACTAAGCAGCATGCTAGTCCATTGCCGCAAAGTGATCTACCCCCCGCTCTATTCCGCAGACCACACTCAAGTCCAAGTCCACATCCAAGTCCACATCCAGATGTTACACTTTATTATTACTGCCACCAAGTAATTGTCACTCGCACGTTTACTTGGTTTTGATAAAGGTACTGCACAAACTCCATATTGGTTGTTTGTTCGTTATACAAATGTATTATGAAATATGCAATCTTATCGATTGCGGCATTGTCCAACGGTTCGCAATTCACAAGTTCCAATGTGCCCTGGCTGGTCTTATCCTCTATAAGTTCCACCACTTCGTTGATGTCTTCTTCCAAGAGGATGAACTCAACACTGAAGCTCTCCATTGTTGTTGATAGTGTCTAGACAAATGCTTGACTAAATGCTTTATTCATCAGTCCTACATATATACCCATTTCCCCCTCCATTACTCATTCCCTTCTACATTTATATGGGTCAAGGCCATCCAATAACACCCTTTGAGCGGGGATAGACCACTAAGCAGCATGCTAGTCCATTGCCGCAAAGTGATCTATCCCCCGCTCTGTATTCCACACAAGTCCTAGTCTTTACACACACATAAGCCCCCAGTCTTTTACACTTAGTCATATACTCTGTCCTCCCTGCCAATTAAGAGTTCCCCATGTTTGCCGCTATTTTCAATTAACCTTTCCAAATCCCAAAACACAATGTCCAAATTAACCAAGTTCGCTCGTCCAATTTAAAACACACTATTCCCCCAAAGTCACTTGCTCTCACTTGTTGTCCTGTATACTGCTTCTTCTTCCACGCTACAATCACTACCCTACCTTCTTCAACAAACCATTCTTTTAACAATATCGTACACCTTCTTCAACATCCCTCTACAATTTAAATAGTTTATGGTCACATACTTCCACTCCTTACCAATGATCAGTGATCCACTCATTTTCTAGCGTTCCACTGGAAGGTCCAAAGCAGAATGAAGTCGGGATGTACAGACCCCCTCTTTTATACCAGTTAACCGGTTGTCCTTCGTTTAAAGTGGGTCAAGGTCATTCAAAAGTACCCTTTGAGCGGGGATAGACCACTAAGCAGCATGCTAGTCCATTGCCGCCAAGTAGTCTATCCCCCGCTCTGTATTCTACACACACACACACACACACACACACACACACACACACACATGTCCCTGTCCAAGTCTTTCATTACATACCTAATATATATTCACTTCCTTCATCATCACTATCACTCATCACTGCCTCCACAAACTCCATCGGGTTAAAGTTAAATTGTTTTAATTGTTCTTTTAGTTTTTCAATTTGTTGGTCCTTCACTTCCAAAACAGTGTGGAGGTGTGATATGTAGTCCGCTGCCTCGGTGACACTTGCTACTCTTGGGTCGCCTAACTTCAAGCTGGGAACTACACCCTGCAGCTTAAAGTATGCCATACGCCTCTCTTGCTCCTGCCGTTGACCAGGACTAAGCAAGCCTTGCCCGTCTCGACTCACCTCCAGTAGGGTCCGTAGCATCGGAGCTTTGCAGGCGTTTGTTCGAGCAACAGTTATGCTATGAAATGGTCGAACAGGTCCACGAGTAGCAGGCAGAACGTTGGCAGCACGCCTTCTTGAAGAAGAGGAAGCCCGAGAGTTGGAAGCCATGTTTAAGTGTAGTGTTCAGCTAAGCGGTACAAAGCAGAATAACCAAACTGCACATCAATACCCGTATATATACACTTATCAGTGGTGGGGATACTGGCTAACCTTGGTAAAGTGGTTCAAGGCCATCCAAAAACATTACCAGAACGGGGGATAGATCACTAAGTGGCATGTTAGTCCATTGCCACAGAGTGATCTATCCCCCGCTCTGTATTCCACATTCACACACACATTCATACAAACACACAAGTCCCAGTCCAAGTCTTGACCCACACACCTATCCACTCTCATCCTCACTATCATCACTGTCCAACAGGCTTTCACACTTCCTAATTAGTTTTTCCCCATTTACTCCGGATATGAAGTAGCTCACTGCGAGTATTCTCAAGCATTCTGTCCCTTTGCTCTATCACTTCATTGTACCACTCGATGATGCTTGGTGATGTCTGAGTTGATGCGTCCGACGTCGTTGGTTGAGAGGCTCCGCTGCTTCGCAACTCCTTCCTCACAGGACCAAAGCCGGAGAACCGGACACGACTCCTTGACGAAGGCCCCGATCGGATCGGCCCAACACCTGAGCCGGAGTTAGAAGCAGAAGCTGAAGCGTTGCCAGACATGGTGAGAAACGTTCGGCTTAACAGTTGCAAGCTGAATGAGCGGACAGTGGATTACCACTCCTATATATACCTATTTGTAGTGGTGGGGGGCGGGGCGGGGGTGGGGTGGGGGTGGGGGTGGGGGGGGGGTATCTTAAAGACTTTCACTAACTTTCCCTTAGTCTTCGCGGTCATCGGTTTTACATACCTTTAACACTCCATCATTTTGGTTTCTTCAATAACTTTACACACCTCAAAAACCCAAGCAAACAGCTCATCTATGTTGTTATAATTAATTTTTTGTCCAGTGTTCATACTTATGAGTTTGGTTGTTTATAATACATAAATAAAATGTAGACCCATCTCGTCTTATACAACACTCAACTTCCATTCTATGCCGGTTTAGCACTTCCCAAGCATTGTGTTGATCTATCAAGAAGTCACCACCTTTGTCATTGTACCGTGACATGTTTACCACAAAGCACAGGAACAGGTCTAGGTCACTACACTTTAACTCTGGGATGATATCGACTTGTAGTATTTCTGTGTTTTTGACTCAAGGTCATCTAACTTTAACTCTAGCACGTCGGTTATCGTACCAGAGATGCTCAATAACCTAACTTGTAATGTTTAGGGTGGCGTTTGCACGCCACGTGGTATCGCCATGAGTGTCCAGTCCAAGTTTTAAGTTAAATTAATTTTACTGTAATCTTTTCCAATTCCATTCGTTTTGCCAAAGACTAAGGTGTCGCTTTATAAAGTGGTATTTCTCTAAAGTTATAGGGGGTTGCAGGGATACAATTAGTTTGTTTAGGAGACTCTTCATCTTGGAGTTTAACACAATTTCCACTTTGACTTTGCTTCCTCGACTCTCACAGCCTAAGCTGTACAGAAATGTTTCTTCTAACGCCAACTCGGGCCAAGAGAACAGTGTGTTGACTGTAGGACAGCTCATGGTGAAGTGATGCGATACTCCAGCGTACAACCTCACCTTCCCCCACCACTGTGACCTTCCCCCGCTCCTGCCGTTTCCCCACCACTTTTCCCTTGACTCCTGCGCTAACAACAGTCTCTTAGTATTGTGCGGACTTTTGTGAGGGGAAGCCATGTCGCGGGACGTTTAGGTAAGAAACTTAGCCGTGTTAAGACTTTATTAGTTGCTCACTGTCCACCACTCAAAGTCAAAAGGGTTTCGACTTTAGCTAAGTGGCGCAAACTGTTGCGCGGACACCCTAGGTTTTATACCAAACAGACTAATGTCAGTTTTACTGATGAAGATTTGTTTAAAATATTGGATGAAATGACTTTTCCTTGCAAAATTCAGTTAGTTACTCCCATTCCTGACAGTTTAGAGTCTTAGTCTCTCAAGCCGATATACCTAGAGTACACAGAGCCTGACAGTCAGTCACTCGGTGGCTGTCGTGGGGTGCGCATCGGTGTCGGCGCTCCGTTGTTAAGTTTTCAAGGTCACAGTTATATCAAATTGTTGGTGTTGTGCTGGTTCAAGGTCACCTGAGGGATAACCGATTGCCCATTTAGGCAGAGTCATGTCAGAAACTCGAGTTTAACTTGGCACTTTTGCCGTTTCTCGTCGAAAATTCGCTCCAAGTGGTCAAGGTCACGGGGACTCGGACTGAAACTAGGAGCGTAGTGCGAGAAACAGCAAAAAGTGCCAAAAATTTTAAGTTTCGGCGTGACCTTGACCTTAGTGGCGTCGGTGACGTCATTTTGATGACGTGAGGGGTGATGACGTCATCAGCACGTCATTTCTGTGACGTCATGGGTGTGACGTCATCGAAATGACGTCATTGGTGATGACGTCATCGATGACGCAATCGATGACGTCATCGATGACGTCATCGGTGAGGTCATTGACCTCGATGACGTCATCCCTCAGGTGACCTTGAACTGGCCCAGCACCAACAATTTGACACTACTGGATGAACTTCACATTAAATATAGTTATTGGTGAGAATTTAATCTATGTATTCCGAAATCCACATTATATTAAAAACAGATCCTTAGCAATGAAGAGTATATGTAATACAAAATAAATAAATTCTAAGAAGATCCTACCTTTTCTTATCGAACCCACTTCTTTTTACGAGGCTTTTTATAAACGCAATAAGACATGGAGAATGTATCTATGTTACTTCAACATTAAGATAGAGTAAAATTTTTATTGTTCAGGGTTAATTATTTTAGGAACAACAGTAAAAGGCTTAAGTTACCTATCTCAATTCAAGCCGAGATTATAGGAATCGATGTAAAGGTAAATTACATCGATTATTGTTTATATAACTATAAATAACTAACAGTCGTCTGTCACGGCTTTGCTCGTGAATGAATTCATTTGATAAATAGTAAAATTCATTTAGTGCAACGAAATCTTCTTCCTTAAGGATCACATTGAAACTTCTTTGTTATAGGTTTATTGTTAGTGATGGTGAATTTATGTTATTGTTTAGTAGTTAATTGCGGACATTTTCCATCACTGAATAGTAAAAATTAATTCACGACGCCGCGACGTTTTGGCAGATTGAAACATTGAAATAGTACTGGGCGACGCCCGAAACAATGGAGGAATTTTGCAAAACCTGCTCTTAGTGAACACCTAAGATTTTCGTGTCTAAAACATAAATGTCAAGCGCAATTTCATGTATCGTAGCGGAATGTTGCAGTTCTGTTGCGAAGTTTTTTTAAACCGTTTCCTAATGATAAAAAATATGAACCGGCATACAAAGTTTAGTAAAAATCCGCTCGGTAATTCCATATTTTATATTAAATATGCTGACTTTTTAATTCTCGTTTGTAAGTAACAAATTTTTTAGAACTATTAGCAAGCAGCTAGAAGGTAAGACGAACCTGTGTACAAGTTTTTTATACATCCGTTTGGTAATTATGGATGTGTAGAAAACTCGCCGGTTTAGTGGATTCCCGCGGTTTGACCGCGACTTTTCGATAAGCCTTTCTTAGCAAGCACCTAGGAGGCAAGACGAACATGTGTTGAAATTTTAAGTAAATTCATACGGATGTCCCTATGGTGAAATGTGTTTGACTTGAAATAACCAATAACCCTATATACGCTTTTCCTAAGAGTTATGGGACACCCTGTATAAAAATAAATACAAATTAAACGACATAAATGTGTCCAAGTTAAACATTCAGCTGGTAACTACAATACAGCAGAGCAGCAGGCCAGCGATGATGAATGTGGTTGTAAATCCCCGTGACGTTGTCTGCAATGTAATGGCCAGCCTGTCCTGTACTGGAGACCGCATTCTCTACATTTTTATACATACCATAGTGTAGCCTTGAACTGCCTAGTGACCCTGCGTGGTGTGCTAGTTAGTTATGTGCTCTTAATCGTATAAGAATGAGCCTAAACTTTTGAGGGATATTTAGTGAGTATTTAAACCTCACAAAAATACATGATATGACATTTGAGGATTATCAAGCACTCTTATTGAATACGTTACAGCTTGTTTCTTACCTGAACAAAATAAAAAATACAGAAATACACTTTTTGTTGTAATGTAATGTTGTGGATGTACAAATTTATTGGACTTTTATAGCCTACGATAAATACTTTTAATTAATATTGGTAAAAAACATTAACTGTAGGAATAATAGTTAACCTAATTTTATAAATTTAAAAAATAAATTAGATAAATTCTTACTTTAATAAAAGAAGATTTTACTTATTGAACCTTTAAACTTTGTATAATTGTTTGCCTTAATTTTATTTTCCCTACATTGTATAACATGAAGTCGCGTTTAAACAACTTTAATTTTTATGCGTTGATATCTATAACACATACACTTAATTTTATGCCCAATTCATTTATGTTTATTTTACTTTGAATAATTCGATAAAAACGTTATAAAAGAATGTAACTAATTCTATGAAAAAATGCATCGAAGGAAATTTATTTTTTTGGCTTTATAGTTAATTTTGTGCCAGTAATTATGATTTATTGTTGTATTTTTTATAGATTTTATAATATTATTTTCTAATAGATAGATTGATATTTTCTGTTATGCTACTAAGAAAGCTTTTAACTATATACTTAAATTTTATAGCCTATCTTATAAATCCTCAAAAATTACTTTCTTTTATATAAAATATATGATTTAGATCCCCTTCATGATATATAAGTTTTATAACTAAAAACACTTAAAAAAGTTTTCATGAAAACCTAATCTATAATTGCTTATGGATTCTTAAAAAATAGATTTATTTCAAAGGCGAAGAATCAAAACATCTTGTCCATTAATGAGTAACTGAAGCATCGGTTTCTACTTCTTAAGAGCTCTTGTCTATAGAAGTTTGGATTTGTCTTTGGTTTTGTTTAAAGAAGCTATATTATTGTTATACAATATTTTTACCCGTATTTTAAATGTAAGGCATGATCATGGCTTTGAACTCATGATCATAATTAATTTATGATTTTGTTTTTAAATAACATAGGTAACAATGTTAATCATTCAATTTTGGACCCAATCTTGATTTATTAACCTATATTTTACATAACTTTATTATCTCAAATCATAAATTCTTTACCATACATCACACATTTAAAGGCGTTCATCAACTTTTTACTATCTTTATATGATCATTCAATAAAATAGATTTTTTTATTACTGAAAAACAAAATGTGAATACCAATTTTGAGGCAACCTGTATTCTTCGTTGCTTCCACATGTTTGGTTTCAACCTAAGTTGACTTTTTTATTAAATATCTAGTTCTCATTATATTTTGTGCATAATTTTTTTGTCCCAGAGTACTGCGATGAATAGGATAGGCTTAAACATTGCTGGAAAATACTAATGATGCATATTGCATCAAAATATAACCCCGAAAACGATTGGAAAACATGAAAAATTTACTCAATCATACAACCTTTGGTAATATACATAAGTTACTATAAAAATGGTCACTTACCTCATTATAACAAATCTGTTTCATTTAGTTTTAAAATATGGAATAATACTATTTAAAATTATATTAAGGACTTAGTAATATTTTTAACCATTTAGTAACAATATTGAAAAATAGTACACATTTTTAAAGGAATTATTAAAAGTCATTGTTGTATGCTAGTAGGCTAATATTAATAATAAAAATTACCGACCCAGTTATAGTAGGAAATGCATGCAAAACATATTCAAAATATACAAATGTAGGTAATGAAATGCCGCTTTGTGCGGGGCTGGACACCTTCAAGTAACACAGTTTCGAGGGTCGTGAATATTTGCTGTGAATATGAATGTTATGAAATTCTAGGGCTTGTAAATTACTTTTATATCTAATTAATGTAGGGCAGTAAATTGATAAAATACATATTTTTGTTGTTAATTAAATAAATGATAGTATATAGTCTGCGTAGTAAAGATCACGAAAACGGTTATTATTGTATGTAGGGTGTTTTTAAACAACCTGAAAATATTTTGTGTATTTGTTTCTTAGATCTAAAAAAACCATCATATTATTATATGTCCTAAAATGCTTCGTTAAGTAGCTAGCCTAAGCTTTGTTTTTTACACGTAATAATGTTTATTTATTTATTTATTCTCAATGACAAACACCCTTTACATGATAATTACAAAAGTGAAATAACATAACATTACAAGATGGTGAAACAATAAAAAAATGTAACAGTACAACAATGTGCAACGATAAAAATAAACCAATGTAACAATAACAAAATGAAACAATAAATAGATATGACATGGTAACAAGCAACAACGGGTACAATGTGGCAATGTGTAAGAGTGAAAAATTTAAGAATACAACAATAAAATAGATAACAATAAAACAATAACAGGCAACGTGAAACAATTGGCAATTAACATTAACAAATTGCACTTACTTAGTGAGTAGCTATGAAAAAAGGGAATCTTTCATGTCAAATTTCAACATGTAAGCTGTATAGTAATTCCGGGCTTCTGTGGGGTGGAGCCTTAAGGAAGATGTACGAAAACTTTTCAAATTTCAACCCCGCAGGCACTATATAAATTTTTATTTGTATGTTTCCTAATTTATAGTTAAATTTGGGCATACGGATGGTATTATATTAAAATTTTAAAGGCCCTATATTGTGGTGCCTGAAAGAACCTCCAAGTCAAACTCCAACCCCATGTCTTCTATAGTAAAATTCAAGACCTGTGGAGCGGAGCTCTAAAGAATTTCAAACATTTGCAAAACCTTTTCATCAGCAAAGAAGAACGTTCATGTCAAATATTAACACCGGAATCCCTAATGTAATTTTGAACTCGTGTTGGGTGGAGCCCATAAGTACTTCTGTACTTCTATACTTATATTTGCACAACCGTTTCTTAGTGAGCACCCATAAGCAAAGATGAAGGTCCATGTAAAATTTCAACCCCTGAGGCCCTATAGTAATTTTGAAGTCTAGTATTGTGGAGCTCTCAAGTGCTTCAAACACTATATTTGCAAAACAGTTTCTTAGTAAGTACCAATGAGCAGAGAGAATCGTCCATGTCAAATTTCAACACGTAGGCTATACAGGAATCGTGAGCTTCTGTGGAGCGGAGCTCCACAGTGTGTTTTACCTTTCAGTGTATTTTACATCCCTAAAGGAGATGTAAAATACACTTTTTTATTGAAAACCTATGAGCAAAGAGATCACTTCAAATTGAACTCTGGAGGTTTATAAATATATTTAAATTTGGCTATATGGATAACACTGTATCAAAATTTCGAAGGCCTGTTTTGTGGAGCCCCGAAGGAATTTTCAAAATCGTTTCTTAGTGAGCAGCTAAGAGGCATGACGAACCTGTGTTCAAAGTTTCAAGCAAATTCGTTCAGTAGTTCCTGAGATTTCATGATGAGTCAGTCAGTGACTGGTATTTCGATTATAAATATATATTCATATAAAACAACCCATACATATTTATACTCTAAAACAATAAATGTTTGTGCGGGCAAAATATTTTTCTCCATAAGGATGTTTTTTACTATGGGGGGTTTTGGCCACAAGAAATCTATTTGAGTTGGTCTCATGGCTGGGAAAAATCCGGTTTTCATCCTAAAGCCCTTCAAAGTTCCCGTGTTATCCTTATGAAGATATTTTGTAGCTACTAAATTGAACAGAAATCAGCTGATACTTGAAGATATAATCGAAACCAACAAATTACATTTTGAAACTGTGGTTTAAAAATTTATACAAAAGTGTAGCACGATTTAGCCGAAGCGAAGTGAGCGAAGCGAACGAGTTCGAATTAAAAAGAAGAGGAAGAATAATATATCTGAGAAGAACTTATTTGTCTGAGAAAGCAAAGTGGCGCTGAATAATATACCGAGCATAAGCTCAGTCCCCTGTACTCATATATCAAAATGTGCAAAATTAAATTTTCTTAAGCTTACCAATTTACAAAATTTAGCGTCCTGAACAGTTCAAAAGATATCCAGCAAAAACTTGTAAAACTACAGCCACCATTTTGAAAAAAATCGGCCATAGCAGGTAAATGTAGCTTCGGAGAGTGGTATACTCTTCACCGTCGTTTTTCTCAGGCAATTTTACGCAAGAATTGATCAAAACATTATTAGTTTGCAATTACTTCTGGGTTAAACCATTATGTAACTAGCCTATAGTACAATAGTATTTGGACACCATGTGTACATCTACACACTAATGGTGTTTCATATCGTAATGAAAGTAAATAATAATTGCGATATCTTTAAGTCGTTAACCACATATTAGGTAACTTTAAACGATTGGACTTTATATAGTTTCCAGATATAAATATTTGTTTTATTTCATGAAAGGTTTAACAGTTTCCATATTAATATAAAATACTACCATAAGAGCCATAAATACAATGTGAGATATTCCACAAATATGGCCCAAGTGGGTGTGGCGGACGTGATCTAAATCTTTCAGTGACCGACTTCATGTGAATATAAAACATTCAGAAGGCCCCAGGTGGGAAAGAATGTGAAGGAAAGGGTTGAATACTGACTCCTGTGGATTGTACGTGACTAATAAGAGCGCTGGGTTGTTTTACTTGAACAAAATACTTAAGATTGCTGAGAAAGGATTTCATCTATTTAATGACGAAAGCAACACTTTTAAAACTATAAATTTTAAATCGTTTTGTTTATTATCAAATGCTAATTTTTATCATATATAATGTTCATTTACAAAGTACTTTTATCTGTTAAAAAATGTTAATAGGGATACAGCACGTACCTATAAGGGTTTACAAGCAAATAATAGATCTTTAATGGAACTATGAAATAAATAACATGTAAAATTAAAAAAAATTGAACGTAGTTGGAATTATAGGTTTTTTTTTTTTTTTTTAAGATTACAACAATCTGTGTTTTTTGTATGTATTATACAAAATTTTATATAGCTAGGAAACTGACTTAAAACTATTAATTACCGGAAACTTCCAAAAGAATCGTTACGAAAAATGAAAGCTACTGCCCTCATGTGATGTCACAAGTGCCAGAACGGAATTGAAAATATTAGTATACTCAAACAATTAACGCATTTAAAATTTTTTACAAAACTTCAAAAGGGCAGTGAACTTATGGCTCATAAATGTTTATAGCGAAACAGTAAAAATAATATTACAATTCATTATTGTAAATTCAACGAGTATTTTAGTTTGCCGCATTGCGAGGGATCTTTCCAATCAATTTTCTAGAAAGGTTTCCAAAAATTTAAAGAAGTATATTTCAATTAATTTAAAAATCAATTCTATACAGTCTTGATAGGCAAAATTAAATGCAAGGTGCATTGATGGTCTAGGTATGGTGGGCTGCAAACCAAGGAAAGAACGTCATGAGTAGTCTACCGACTTATTTTCCACGTGAAAAACAACTCTTATACACGAATGCTTTAGAAAATTGAACGCTCTTATTATATATAGTGTTATATTAAAAAAAAAATCGCAGAGTTGTTTATATGTGAATAACTGTATTCTTAAAATGTAGCCTAATAAGGCCAATTTGCAAATAGGAGCTATAGTTTCATAATGGTTTGCCGTAACCATAACTTTTACTCATGCAATGTGTATTGGAAATCTTCCCTACTTTAATTTTGTAAATATTACCTGGGGGCCGAGCATTTTCTCGGTAAACTTTAACAATCCTGTATAGTATTATCAGTTATAGACAGTCTGATTAAATTCCAAGTGCCAAAAGGCTTGTTCAAGAAAAAGCCGTTTGAAAAAAATCTTTTATTTGTTCACCAACGGATTACAACATTTTTAAGTTTTTGAAATCGTTGTGAATACATACATACAAATATACATTAGTCGTATTAGAGTATATAGGATTCAGAAAGAATGCATCGTTTTGGAGTTATGGAAAAAATACTTAAAAATGCTTCGTTTCAACGTGTTTTTTCTCGGAAAGAACAACAAATATTTCGGCTCAAACTTCAGATTTAGATTCAGCACCCCAAAGAAAAATATAAAACTTCAAAGAACTCCAATAATAATAATAATGCTATTATAATATACATGAGAGATTATGTTACCACATTAATAAACCCGGAATAATTTGCCGGTTTTATCGACAATTAATTATATGGCAATATTTTTACCATTTCCATGTAAAAAATAATTTTAAATTTTGAAATTTGCAAAAAAAAAACAATTTCTTACTGACCTCTCACTTAAGGAATCATCGATTAATTACGTAAAGAGGGCCAAGGGGGAAAATAGACTATATTTAAAAGGTGCATCTAAACTTTATCACTTATATCAACAAACACTTAATAATAATAATAAAAAATAATATTTTACTGACAACTTTAATGATTAATAAATAAAATTTGGTAAATGAAAAAAATGGCATAATTTTTAGGGTGTCAGCTTGGATTTTAAAAATAAAAAGCTTTCTGAACAACAAAATGAGTTTCTACAGCGATGGGTGTAAGTGGCACTTCAGCAGTACGTAAGTGATATCTCAGGCTTTGAAGTGACAAGTATAACATGTCAGCAGGGGTTTGTGGGTACGTTAGCGCTTCAGCACCTTTTTTATAACCTTTTTTAATGACTCATTGTTTCAGTCAAACATGACTTTGAGTATTAAAAATATTAAAAAATAGTCCTGTCTTAAGCCACACTCAGTGTAACTGACTGCCTGAAAAATGTTGGAGATTAGAATTGTTTATATACATAAATTCAAGCTTTACACATAATTTAAATTTTATTTTACATCAAAGAGGCCTGCAGTTTAATCAAATACACTGAAGATAGAATTCAAGGGCAGGGCAAAGGTCACGGGAAATGTCAGTTGCACTGCAGGGTCTGTGAAGCTATTGTGGCTACATCCACCCAAGGTGAAGTTGAACGTTGTTAAAGGATTCATTAACTTTACATAAGAGGTAATAAAATATTACCACGCTTACATGACATGCTTTCAGATTTAATTGCGAGTTATTATGATGCAATATTAAAATGTAATTATACGACATGCACGTATGTTAAATGATTATTTGTTTAAATAATTATGACCATTAAATACAAGAAATAAATATTAACATGGAATATTCAGAATATCTTAGTTTTTTGTAGGGAATTTAGGATGTTACGAAACTGCTTTATATTTATCTTTACAATTTATTAAAATAATATGAATTTCCTTAGAAATAATTATACAATATGGAAAGGAATCAGCCTGATATGGATGAATTAAAAATTATTCATCAGTAATATTTGAAATTGTGATGGGTGGATTGTCCATTTACGTCTTTCTCATTAGCGAATTGAAATGTTTTAACATGTATTTTTCGTTTAAAATCAAAGAAGTGAAAGTAGCCTAGTAACCTGTGAATTTTTACTCCCGAATAATTGAGGCGTTCCATTCCAAAACGCACTCATTGCAGTTTGTCAAACTTTACACAAACTAAAAAAAAAACGTTTCTAGATTGTAATTCCCATGTTTTCCATGTGATAGGGGGTTAATTTGGTGACTAATTTCCTCTTGAACCTTCTGAAACATTCATTTTGTATTGCCAATCAGCTATTTACATGATATTGAGCTTTAAAATCTGCAGGGAGTGAGTTTTGGCATGACACACTGTAAAGAGTGTGTTTTGGCATGACATTATAATGGAAAAATTGAGGTTTCATTATTGGACTATTATAAAACATTAATTAATAATATTAGGAATTCTAAATAAAATAACCATTATGAGTATGAAAAAAATAGTATTTTTATTGATACTTATAAAAACTAAATCTGGAGTTAATGAATAAAACAATGGAATATGAAACAATTCATAGAAAATATGTCTTTTGTGTTGACCACAATCAACAATTATTTTTCCTTAAGTAGTGATAATAGAATAACTACTAATAAAATTCGCCAGTAGTAAATACTATATTACTTAAATAATAAGTTCGAGTCCCTCTTCAATCACTGGTCTTTCGCAACAACACTCTACATCTTCTGGGCTCTCATCCTCAATATTTTCCTCTGCTTGTAATGCTGGAATTAGGTTTTCATTCAGAAGATCCTTGAAAAATTCTTACTGAATTAATTCTTAATTCTTTCTCTTAATTAATTTTGTTATTCTTAATTCTTACTGTTATTTCATGAAAATGGTTGTACCGTTGAAATAAATAAATAAATAAATAAAAATGCCAATTCATCTCGATCCTCCCACCGAGCCCCACAGTGTTTGGTCATTAAATAATTAAAAAATTAATTAGGAAATTAATCATTAATTAAATTATTATTACTTTCACTACTGAAACCATCACGGCATAGGTTATTCTGGTTTATACGGATGACAACAAAATTCTGTGACAGCTGTCAAGTCACGTGACAATTTGAAGCAACGCTATTGGCCAGATGGAAAGAGAGAGTTTTGGAAAGGCAGCAAATGAAGCATTTTGATTGGCTGTTGTAATGAGTGAGTTATGGAACAACAAGACCCCTAAAATAAGTTAGTTTTGGAAAGATACCTGATTTTCTAAATTAAATTAAAAATAGAAAAAGTGAGTTTTGGAAAGGTTTAATGTTAAAGGTTGATGCAGATTTTTCCAACGAATACAGTGATGCCAATATCTCAAAATCGAAAAAAATGTCGATAAGTGAGTTTTGGAATGGAACGCCTCAATTAATGTATTTATTCCTTATATAACGAAGTGGCCCAGATCTCTTGATTGAGTGGCTGGATAAGGAGCGAGCCCCACGGGCGTAAGCCAAATTTAGGCCTAGCCTGTCGTGCGTGTGTTCCACTTGCTCACGGTTTTTTTGCTATCTCAAACAGGTCATTTGCCTCAGCAAAAGAGTGGTAGCTATAGCCTCTTTCCAAACGGCCTTAGCTACGGTGTTACACTTTAGTTCAATTAGAACAAAGAAAATTTGTTAAATCATCAAAAGTAATCTAAATTTCTTCCCTTATGAATTTTAAATTAATATTTTATTCCTATTAAAATCATGCAACCTACTGTACGATATGCAATATTTCAATAGGAAAAATAATAAAAGTTTTGCATATGTGTCAAGACGTTATGTAAGTTATAACAAATGGTTATATTTAGCTTTATATATTTAGGCTATATATAAAATGGTTAATATTTAGCTTTAAATGATGTAAGTTTATTTGCACATACGTTCTTTAAGTTCTGGTGTTTATTTCAAGTTCAAAAAGACATCCAGATAAATTTGAAATGATTTTCAGCTTCTTTACCCACATTCGGTTAACTAATTGTAACAATAGTCCAATTCAAATTTTTTACTAAGGCGGAAATGGCAGGGAAACAAATTTTAAATTAAAACAAAATAACAAAGAAACATAAAAAACAAATAACTTCGAATACATTAGATCTTTTGAGGTCGGGTTTCGAATATACTGCTCTAATCATGTATGATTCAGCAAAAGCCAGTGGAATTGTTTCTAATACTTCCTTGTAATGACAGTGTTCATCTATTATTCAAAAATTAACGGTTACCTCTGGTAAATCGTTTTGTATATTAAGCTTTAGAAGGTTGTTTTATGAAATACTGTTTGTAGTATGATGCCTAAAATGTCCTAAGTTGTATCGGCCATTTTATTAATTTCCTTCTTTTAAGAGATTTAAAAAGGCTTAAAAGTATTTTGCTACGGCTAATTATACTCAGCGTAATAGAAAATGTTGACCTATTTCCAAGAAGTCATAAAATTAGACAATGGTTGTTGTAGAAATCAAGAAAAAACTATTGTTATGTGTCGTTTAAATGATAAGAAAACTAAATATATTCTACTGTTTATGGGAGGGGGGATAAGATATAACGGCTTGAATTATCTGCTAAAAACAGCCTTAGTCAATTGGTAAAAACAAAATATTTGTCCTAGCACACAAACAAACAACTCATTGAAGAATATTTTGAATATTTTATTCATATTGCTATTGAAAAATACATTATTTTAGCTATTCAGAGCTAATACGTTACATAGAGTTAGTGAGAAAATTGACAAGCTTTGAAAACAGTTAATTTATATACACATGTATCTATCAACATAAATTAATTAACTTATTTTATCAGATTATTTTTACGCCAAAGCAACAGCAGTAGAGGGGAAGTCATGTTTTATTCAACGACAACAGTTAGCAGTCTGCAGTCAAGTGTAAAACATTAACCGAAATGTTCCTCCTTCTATCTGGAGGGATAAAGGTGAAGTTGCTTCATTGTTGTTATTTTATATTTTTTTTTACAGCTTCATTCACTTAGGAAATTAAAATGACGCAGTTTGTACATCAAGTATCAATTTAGATTATGTTTCTTTAAGTATTGATCTTAGATTGTAACTAATTTTACTTTGAACGTTATCATATTTTGAAACGTATTAAAAAATTCGTATAACAATTATAATTTTGAAATAACATACAAAATTCGAATATCCCTAGAAGCTACTCTATTTATAATTAAGACTATATATGTATATATATTTTTTATTTTAAGAAAATGTATAGCATACCTCGTAAAGCCTATTTAGTGTTGTAAAAATACATTTTATAATGGACAAAATATCACAAACCATTTTGAGTCTAGAAGATTGTCGCCGCTTGTATCGTAGACCTTGTATCCGGTCAAGATCTGCCGTCGTCTATTTGCACTTGACAAAGTTGACAGGGCTTATTTCCCCAACGCTTGTGATTTCCGAAAAGGCCGCTTATTTTCGGAATTTTATTTTTGTCTGGTTATGTATAATTTTGAAGTAAAATATAGATTAATGAATACAAATTTTGAATGCAAAACCTCAGTTGTCTAAGCCATAATTATTTATTTTTAACTAAAGTCTTGAATGTTTACGTAGTGTATAAAAACCATAAACATGTTGTTGCTCACGTAAATCTTACAGCAGCAGACTGTATTTATTTTGGAGTTCCGGTATGTTGTTCTTCTTTCCCCCAAGAGCACTGCCAGACATGTCATTCCTCGTCATTTGTCATATAATTTATTTTTTGACCAATTGACTCGAAACTAATTGTGTTTGAATCTCAATTAAAACTACCGTTTCTTTTGAAACATCGATTATTTTTAAATATCTTATAAAGTCCTGTAAACATGTTTTGATAGTAAAAACATTAATTTTACCAAAAACTTAGTACTAAAAACAAAGTACTAAAAAAATTGAACTGTCATTTCTATTTTGTAAAAAACTATACTGATTATAAACAAAAAAATTCCCCTCACAAACCACATTCGTCTGGACGAATCCTTTTCTTAGAGCCATAAACAATAACTTTTTGATTACAAATAAAAGATTTCTGCTTTTCCTTTTTAACATTGCTCTTATAGGGAATAGACAGAGTCAGGATTGATTCCAACGCCCTTTTAAATACAAAATTCCTAATTTTAAGAAATATGGACAAAGAAATATACTTACTATGATTTTTACATAAAAATAAGATATTGTATGAGTCATATTGTTATGTTTTATTGAGTTAATAGTCTCATTTGGTCTTCCATGACATTTCATGATTTTTATTACTTTATTATTAATTTGTTAATGGGACAGTTAACAAATTTTAGTGATTATTTACAATCTGAAGGTTTGGGTCTCAAATATTTAAGAGATTGGATCCATTAAAAAAAATTATTTTTAGGACATTCCCGTTAGATGTTAATTTAGTATCTCATTTTAAGAAATATCCATAACCTCACGCAATGAAAAATATTGCAATAAGACTGTAATATGTGACTACTCAGTATACGGAATTTTAAAATAGTTCTTTATTTAATGATGAATTATTAATGATTAACGAACGAAGGCTTCTTATTTCGGTGTTAACCTAAATGTAGTAAATACCTATATAGCACAACCAGGCAAACTTGCGCAATAACATGAAAACAAATTTATTTACGTCCAATGGTAGGCCTAATTGATAAATGTAGAACATGTGTTCAGTTATACGTGGTAGGCCAATAAGGCATTTGTGTCTGCGAGGCTGAAGCTTGCATATTCATGAATGTAATCTTTCATCCCCTGGATCTCTGGCTACTCAAAGCTCGAACGTGATCAAACTAATACACGTGTTTCACTTGTTTACAAACTTTACGTGCTCTTTCTTTTCCAATTTTAGTGTTTGTTTGTCTGTTTATATATCTAAAACTTTCTCCGTTTGTTTATTTTATTCAATTGGCTTTACATAATTAACCTAACTGTTTTTATACTTACACAAATATAATTTAAAAGTAAATCATAATTTCAGATGGTTAACTTATTATTTTATTACTTTATTTTAAATTATTAATAACATTATGATATTTGAATGATATTTTATAATGAATCCTGATGATGAAACAATAATTTCTGATAACTCTTTTTTCTTTTTTAAATACAACTTAAGAAATGAGCTACTGCATTTTTAATGATAGGCTGCATAAATTTCATTTACTTAGTATAAAAGTTTTCAGTAAAATTTTGTGATACAGTAATAAAAACAAATGCATAATACAAATAACTCATCAAAATGCCTTGTATACGATATTAACCTAGTACAATTAACCAATTATTAACCAAGTAACCCAGTAAAATATTTGGTTTAATTTAATGTTTTATTTAAAATAATAGGGTGTAAAAAATTTTATCATAATGTATTATTTTGTATAATAACAAATGCATTGCTTCAAAAATAACGAACGAGGAGAGAAACGGGAATGTATTGGATGTTACGATTTGACAAATATGACATGATTTTATACGCTAGTATCACAATTCCAATCATCCACTTGGTACTGCAGCACATATTTCACAGTAACTAACCGGCGTAGAGTAGAGAACGATTTTATTATCTGTCTACCATTGGACTTGAGGTGTTACTGCAATACCGTTATCCCGTTACATCAATATTAGACCTGGAATAACATAAAAAATTCAAGTACCTCTCAGACTCATTCAAAATGTCTTTATTTTCTTTCTTTATTAAGAAATCTTAGCATAATCAGTTTTAAATGTAATGACAAGAATTTTTTAGCTATCATTTTACTGGAT